>VZTZ01048564.1:346752-367144 GCA_013400955.1 Drymodes brunneopygia
AGCCTGGTGCAAGGGGGGAGAGGAAAGGCATGTCTTGTCAGTCCACCGGAAAAGAGAGCTCCTCCAGGTGCTCACTGGGTTTTTATGAGTTTTTTTGGAGGCGGAAGCTGTAGTAACTGCTTTGGAATACCTCATTTCCGACTCCGCCTCCTTTTTTATGCCGGGAAGTTTCGATATAAGTTATACCACCACACAAAAAAATGGGGTTGGTCAAGCAAAGAGACAACTATGGCAGGAAGTAGAGTAAGGATTAGTATATTGGTTAACTGAAAGAACAGGGACTGGCCATGTTGTCCCTGACCTCATAACACTGTTGCACAAATTATGTCTTTATCTACAATCCTGCATCGATACTCTACAGTGAAAAAAAGCTATACATATGATGACAATGAAATCACCCAAGAGGAGTAACAGAATCAGCAGAAGTTCAACAGATACTAGACCCTGGCACTGCAGTGAAGACTAATCTTTCCCTCCTCTGTCCAACAGAACTGCATTAACATGAGCAATGAAGCACAACACCAGGAATTGTGTTTAAGTTGAAAAACATACATTCTGACATGTAAATTGATACTCACCTCTGCATAAGTCATTAGCCTTTACATTATGAGCAGCAGTCTCTACTGCTTCAGAAGACCAGCTGGTAATAGTAATACATTAAGTAAACTTTGGACCAGAGCAAGGAATTTCACTTTCCTAGTATTTCATGACTATTTCTAAATAACCAGGAACAAACAAGAAGACCTAGGAATCCAGAATTTCAGTCCAAGCTTTTTATGCAGAGTGCACTCAAGTGTTTTTATCTATTGATTTCTGCTTACAATTCATTGGCTTCTGTTGTCTGTCATTGCTTGCTCACCATTTCCACTGCTGTCATCCACTCCCAGCTCATCATTCTGTTGATTTATGCTATTACACCCTTTTTCCCTGATCCTGCATTTATGAACACACTCCTCGTGTGGGAAAAGAGTCAAATTCTTTCCCAGTCCAACTTTAAGGTCTAGTAGTGAAAGGGTGCGGGCTATCAGAGATGCAACCGCTTGGAAAATCCTGCTCAAGCCAGTCTCTGGCCTGGAACAGGCTCAGCGGCTGCAGAAAGGTGGCAGATGAAGAGTGAAATCAGTGCAGTGCTGTACAGGGTGCCAAGAACACTGAGTGCAAACAGATTCTGTGGGCAGTGATGGTGGAGGCTTCTAATTAGCCTCCACTGAGTGCTCCCCAGCTTTTCACTTGGTTGAGCTGACTGGATTTGCACACAAGAGTAAAAGCCTGTTCTCTGACATTAGGAAAATAACCCCACTGCATCCTCCACTTTGCCTCTGCCTCATTTTAATGGAATTCTACGAAATACAAAGGTGTCCGTTTCCTGACCAAACATACAGAAAACTATTCTTGCATCTTATCTGTTTATTAAAAGCAAACGTACTGTGCTTTACTGACTTGGCCATAAAATGGTAAAGATAAGCATTTCATTTGTGCTAAGTCCTTAAATACATGCAGAATGATGTTACCACTTGGTGCACTGCACAAAATCAGCATTATCATATTTTCTTAATATTATAAAATTATTGAAATATAGAACTTTAAAAATCACTTTTGGCCTTAAAAACTTTAACCACACCATGAGATCAAATGAGTGGGGTTTTTATAAATTAAATCAATAAAGCTAGGTACCTCTCGCTAACATAGAGTACATGTACATCTCTGAAAGGCACCAGTTAATATTTAAAATATTGTTAACATCTGAGGCACTGTGTTTTCTCTTATCACCCTGTTGTGTTTTCCCTGCAATACCTTAAAATTAACCAGCCCTCTCCTTCACCTATTCAAAAAAACCATTATCTCCAGGTCTTCAAAGCCTACTCCTCTTTCCCCCGCAGCAGTACTGCTGGCTACTTTTTCATACCAGAGATCCTGTTCAACTGAATGGTGGAGCAGCCTTTTACATCATGTTTTCTTGCACTATGGCAGGCCAATCTATGTTAGAAAGAACTAGCTAGAGGTTCAGACACATCAGTTAGAGACAATTAAATTTACCCTTCATGCTATTTCCCTAACCAAATCCAAAAGACCCATAGAAAGCCTCCATCATTTGTAGGTACACATTCAAGCTTTGTTACCCACCATTTTTAAAATGCTTGGGCCAAGAAAATAAAATTCCAGAGACTCCAGTCTCCTATTTTGCAATTTGTTATTGACAGGGCTAGCAGTTTCTGTAGCATTCCTCAGCCTCTGTCTCTGCTCCCTCCCATCTTTCATTCAGCAACACTCCAGATGCCAGTTGTCAGAACACCCACCCACAGCAAGTGGCACCTCTGACAGGAACAGCATGGATTGAGTTCCAGTTGTTCCAAATAATAGAAGTCTGAATGCACCACAAACAACAGGCAAATCTCAGAATAACTCTCGCATTTTGAGAACACTTATCCACGATGTGCTATCCAGCACTATTATCAGAATACACAATCTACAACACACATTAAGAGTCTTCTTAGCTAATGTAAATTTGGACATTCAAAGTAAATATTTATTTAAACTAAGACAAAGCACTTCCATTATGACACTAGAGTTCCAGGATAATGTTAACTTCTTTTTGCTTTTTTGAGCATGTACAGTAGCTCCAGTAAAAGCCTTTACAAACACAGACATTAAGTACGCTTCTGGAAACAAGTATTTTATTCATGGTCATTTAATGAATTCATTTTTTGGTTACCAAAGAGAGGTGACAAAAACTGTCATCTTTTATTCATACTAGAGGCAGGTAGAAAAGACTGAAAGTGAAAAAATGAATATGAATAAAGGAATTCTTCACAGCATAAGGAACAGTTTTCAATGGAAATCTAAAGCTGAAAGTTTATAGATAAATCTGATGGAAATCTTCTGAAGTAACAGGAAATCAGGAAAGAATGCCAGGAGGCCTGCATGGATGAACAAGTAGCCCCTGGACAAAGTTAAACACAAACAGGCAGCTTAAAAAGGGTGGAAGCAGAGAAAGGTAGCCCAAGAAGAATAAAGAGAAATTGTCCAAACAGCCAGGGAAATGGTTAGGAAGGTTAAAGTAGTGGCAGAAGTAAATCTGGCCAAGGACATCAAGGTAACAAAACAAGCTCCTTAAGGTACATCAGCAACAGAAGATCAGGGAAACTGTGGGTCCACTCGGGAAGGATAGTGGTAGCCTGCTTACCAGGACATGGAGAAGGCTGAGGCACTTTTAGCCATTTTTTGCCTCTGTCTTCACCAGCAAGTATCCCAGCCACATTACCCAGGCTGCAAAAGATGAAAGCAGGAACTGGGAGAGTGAAGAACTACTCACGGTAGAAGACTGGCTTTGAGAAGATCTCACAAACTTAGTACTGGAACAGGTTGCCCAGAGAGGTTGTGCACCAGGAAGTGTTGAAGACATATTAAATGGGGCTTTGAGCAACCTGATCTAGTGGAAGGTCCCCTGCCCGTGGCAGAGGGGCTAGTAACAGATGATTTTTAAGGCTCCTTCCAATCCAAACCATTCTATGATCCCACCAATAAAGAAACAAAGGACAAATCTATTGATCAGCTTTTAGGAAGGGCATTAAACTTAATTCAGTAACTGAGTGAAAAAGGAGAGACACAAAGCCTCCTACCCAAGGTGCTCTCAATTTGTCCTCACCCATTAACTACCTAGATAAACAACTCCTGAAACAGGCATCTCTAATAAATGCCTCAGGTTAGGACCAACCCCCCGACATACGCTTATCTATATATTGCACAGCCATCATTATTTTATTCTTCATGTTTAGCACAGCTTGATTTGCCTCTAAAACAAACCTGAAAAGAAAATTGCAATTAGAATTACATCAGCAGCCCATTCCCTACCTTGCCCTAAAATCTAAGGAAAGGTTGTTTTCCCAAAATTTGCAGTTGAGTGGACCTGCTTAAGTATGAGCATAAAAATTTAGAAGTCTGCCGGGTAAAAGTTTGCTACAGAAAATTGAGGACAATCTAAACGTATTTTCATTCTTCAGTTATCAAAGTACTTAACACTGAAGAGATTCTCTCTCATTAAGGAAAAAGCCAGAGAGAGGCTTTTTAATTTAAAAAATCAAAGCCTCTGTTGGGCAGGAGCAGTAGTCTCTAATTCCCCAAGGCCAGGTGGCAAAGTCCTGAACAGCACTTATTAAAAGAGCAGTAAAAAAAGTATAAGATTATCAAGTCAAAGTACATGCAGCAGCTGAGGCAAAGTGCCTTGCCTAAGTCCTGTCCCCATGTGAATAGGAGGGGGCAGCACAGTGCTGGCAGCTGAACTCCTTTCACTCTGCACCAGAAGCACTGGAGATCTGAGGAGAATCTGAAATTTAACCAGCAGTCTGGTTCCTCAGGTCTTTGTCTTAGCCTGGGCACAGAATCAGGCCACCTCATAACTTATGTGAAACATATTCACACCTTAGGCCTGGTCATGACTCATCATAGCTTAAAATCCATATAATATTTGGGGTATGCATGTAAATCAGAATGAAAGATACATTAGGAACAGAGGACTAGATACATCTGTATATGACAGTTTGCTGAAGTAGAAACTAATTTATAAAGTGATATGACAAGTCTTTACACAGGAAGTCAGTATTTGATAACACCTGCGGGAGCCACTTTTCCTAACTGCAAAAATTCATGAAAACAGTAGTCCCCTAAAATATTGGGGCTCACTGTAGTAGTAGAGGCTTTTTAAAGGCCAAAAACATTATTTTAAGAGGCTTCATTTTCTCTCAAAATCTTAGAAGTGGAATTTGTTTGCATGTGGCAAACGTGCAGTCAATGTACATTTTTCATTAGCCAGGAAAAAACCTCAAATCTTTCACTGTGCAAGACTTCATACCACAATAAGAATATTCAATATGCAAATACTGCTTCCCATCTGTAGTGCACAGTAAAGCTACAGCTGCCCTATTGCAAATGAATGTTGCACCTATCTCAAATCCAGTTATCTATCAATAACCATCCACCATCTCCTGCAAGACAAAACCAAGTAAATAAATTTGCAAAAATGGAAGAATAAAGGGCCAGCAACCAGAGCTGCTGTGATATACTGGTAAATTCCTTTTGGATGTCTGTGGCAAAACTGTAGTAAATACTTTATTTGTTACAACTAGTCAGAATATGAGAAACATTTACTCTGTGAAATTAGAAGTTTTAGAAATAAATAGGAAAGTCAGAGCATTGTACTATCTCAGAGCTGTTTGGTGGCTGGAAAACAACAAGAAAAGGACTGGAATAGCCATTACAGCCTTTACTGCCATGGTACATTACGAAAGACAACAGCATACAAAGAAAAAACATTTTAGACACAAAGTAACACTTTGCCAAAATCATTTTACATCTAACTGTTCTAGCAGGCAAAAGCCAAATTGCACTTGGCAAGTGAATATGGGGAATTTTTCATTACAAAGATATGCAATATGCAAATACATAATGGTTGCCATGGTGGTCATATTTTAATATTTCATTTTTTCCTATTGTAATATCATTTGGTCCAAACACCAGGCTTTTTTATTAGCAAAAGCTACAAGTGCAAAAATTGTTACTTTCTGTGCTGGATGCTGCTGTAATAGAGATGAAAACTAATTAATCCAGTGTATTTCGAGTACACATTTCTCACAGGATGCCCAAATAAACTTCATTTGGTCCTTCATTTTTCATGATACAGCAATTGCCAGCATCACTTGCTCCCGCATACCATATAGTAATCTACGTAAAATCTGATTAAATGTCAGGACAACTGAGTATTTTATGTAACACTGCATTGATAACCATTTTTAAGTGACATTTGTATACCAAATAAGTTTGACAGAGAAACAAGAGAAGCTTTAGTAACCAGTTCACATGAAAATTTTGTCTCAGACCCAAAAAAGTGTGTGAAGGAATCCCATTATCAAAAGTATTTCTCAGTGAAGAAGTATCCTGCAAAATAATTTGGAAAACCTATGTTTTACTGGATTGTATGTGTTGAAAAACGCATTACAAACCCAAAGTTAAGAACTTAATGAGATTGAGTTGTAACTAGTCAACTTAATTACTTAAAAATTGATAGTATAACAGATGATAAACTACTGTCACTATAAAATACAATTTTACTTTAAGAAAAAAATTTAACTTGGAAAAAGTTTCTTCACTTGGTCTACTGAATGAAATTATGTACTACCAGTAGTACAGCTCCTGTTCAACTTTTATCTTCATGTATTCCAATTAAATTAATCTTTAATCATGACTGATGGTCATCTCCCACAGCTCATGGGAATGTTCTTTAACACCTGTGTGTGAAATTTAAAGACAAGCAATCTCTTTTGAACTTACAGGTTGAATATTGACTAGAAAGATTCTCACTGTATTTTTGGGGGGGGCCAGTCAGAGTCTTTGTCTTTCCCTATCATTAGAAACCACAGCTTATACTGTAGCAGTATTAGCATAATTTATCCTCAGCTTCACATGAAAATTTCATCAGTGTATTTGCCGAGACGCTGACTTTCCAGCCTTCCCCAATTTTGTCCTGGCAGAGTAGACTAAAAACAAAGCATGATTCTTTTTTGCAGTTCAAATCCTTACTATTATGAAAAGCTTCCCAGTCTGCTGTATTTGTATTCTCCTCTGTCTTCCTTTTGAGGGTATCAGTCAGGCCCAAGCTTTATTTCATCACCTATCCAAAACTATTTTAAACACAGCATAATAAATCTGAGTGTTTATAAAGAGGCAACTTTAAGCATTCCCTGCTGTCAATTTGCTATTTCTAAGTGCAAATACTGAGGTGTAATTGAGACGGGTGGAACAGACAATATATTGCCTTAAAACATTTAAGAGTGAAGCACTGCTTTTCAAGAGGGATCACAGCATCTTCATACAGTAATGACAAGCAGTTCTCTGTGCAGTCACACTGGGACTGAAGATCTCCCTTGGTAAGGGTCGAAGACCTCTTCAATATCTGCAGAAAACAGGAAAGTTTCCTTCCCATTGTTTCTGTCCGGTCCGACTATTGTAACAGTTCAGTATAACTAAACATGGGAAAAAGTCCCTTGATTTCCTGTGGGGACAACCTCATAGCATATGGGAAGAAATTAACACACTCATACAGAATATAACTGCCAACTTCCAGGCATTATTCTTAATAAACAGGATCTCATGCAGTGTCAAAGAGATAAATGGACCTTTAAGTAAATGAAAAGTTATTGCTATCAGCTCTTCACTCTTCTGCCCCTGCCCACATAAAGAATCCTTCCAGGTATAACACAAGACATTTAAATGTGGTCTACAACCAATTAATTTTGTAATTTCCATTCATTAATTCCAGTATGATTATTAATGGTGTTTATGTGTTGTTCTGTATAACTGAACTACAGAACCAACATCTTAACAGAAAATGAACCTTTCCACTTAGAGAAAAAAACAGATACAATCCTTCTACTTAATATGTCTCCACTGTAACTCTAAGCCACAGAAACATCTCAGCTCTGCCAAAAATATTTCCAAGATTATGAAGCAATCTACACCTCATCACTTCTGAAATGTTCAACCAGTCACCATTCTGAAAACCTAGAGGTCTCTTTTACTGATAAAAGAGATTAACTAAATACAGCACACGTGCTGCTCTCTCCAATAAAAAAAATTCTCAATTATCTCTCGATAATTATTGAAATTTCATATTTTATCATAAAATTGAAAAAAATAGCACACAATAACAAAACTCAAACATAATGGTATCTTCACACCTCAAGCTGACTGTATTTGAAGATGTCTAAGAAATACTGCACTTCTACCTTACTGCTCCACACTCACAGCAAATATCCAATAACACAGTTAACTTCTGGGACCATGAGCAGCATCTAATTTAACACTGTAAAAGCCAGTGATACCTGTCCTATTAACACATATATTACAGTATGAGGGAATCTCATCACATATTTACCATGTTTCCCAGGGGATTTTTGTGCAAGTTTTCATTTTTAGAACTAATTTCAGTAACCCTCCCATCTTCCTTTTCTCTCTTGCTAGTGAATTTTTTCTCAATATTTTCTCCTTCCTATTTCCTGAGCACAGAAATGTAATATCATAGCTCTCATTGTTTGTTTTTACTTCTGGTGTTGGCACCTTTAGCCTTCACTGAGACCCCCTTCTACATCTTTTTCTCCTTCACACAGCAAAAGAGAATGGTGAGAACCAAAAGGCAGCTACAAGTAATGCAGCTTCAATCATCTTGCCTAATCTCTAAAAATATCAATTTTGATACCCAAAGTAAGAAGAGGAAAAAAGGGCCTAAGCAAGATTCTAAGTACTCTTTGCAGAAGAAAAATAAACCAAATTCTAACATCTTTCAGTACAAGAAAAATCTTAATTCAGTACCTCAAACATCTATTATACACATTTGAGGATAATAATTTTTGCCCCCTGAAAACTGTACGCAAAAGACCAACAACAAAACCAGGCTGAAGATCAGTGATACTGACACCAGAAGAATTCATCACAGAGGAGTTTGTAAGATGTTGGAAGTTATGAAAGGGGTTCCATAAAACGAATAATTAGACTTGAACTTCCAACAATAAAAATAGTGAAGCAAGTACTTAGCAAAATTTTAGAACATTTAAAATGAGCAAAAGAAATTATTTTGTGGGATACATTTTCAGAAGATATAGATGCCAAAATATACACAAATATAAAAATAAAGTAATCAAACTCAAAAATCACTTAGTTTGCAACCAGGTATTATACCTACAATGTTCAGGAGAGACGGCCCCCAACCATGAAGCACAACCTCTGCAAGTAATGCTACTACCTACCATTATAAAAAAATTACTGTGTGTTGTAGTTTAGGAATGGTATTCCCCAGTTTAGTGCTCCCACTGAAACCACACATCACTGACTTACCCAGCCCCTGCTCCTCCCTCCCCTTGTGGTGGGCTGGAGAGGAGAATTTGAGGCACAAAAGGTAAAGATCACAGGTTGAGATAAGAACAATTTACTGGAAGCAGCAATGAGATAAGAAAACAAACAGTAACAGTAACATTACTAATGGCAGAGAGCACAAGAAGCAAATTATTCAGATGGAAAAAACAATACCCGACCACTGCCTCCACCATGCTACCCTGACCAGAAGGGATCCCTTCCTCCCCAAAAGAGACTCCCTTTTTTCCACTCCCACCAATGATGTGAGATGGTAGAGAATAATTTCCAAGTCCTAGCCATGCCTCCTTCTGTCTGCTGCAGAAATTAACCCTATCCTGGCCTGAATCAGGAGACTGTGATAGAACTTTTCTTAAATCTGTCACAGCAATTCACAGGTTCCTTCCAGCACATCTCATTTTAGGTCTTTATCATATCCTGCAAGTTCATTTTTAAGTAGTATTTTATCATACCTTTCATGAACAAAAACCAACAGATGCTGGAAGGAAGGAAGCAGCTCTCATTATAAATGTAGGGTGGCCATTTTTACAAGGGCATTCTATCAATCAGGACTTATTGTCTTCCTGCTTCCTATGGCTTCTGCAAAATAGCTCTCCCTCCCAAGACAGTAAAAAGATATATACAAGCTATTCAGCCACAAACATATTACAAGTGACACACTAACTCTACAGGTGTGTGCCACTTTTTCTTCCCTCTACCTTGTCAGGCTGTGGTATTTTTTAATGAAAGTGGTGCTTATACACTGCAGAGCTTCAGTTGCTGCCACATCTAAGTCTCAAATGCCCCTGTGACTCTTAGAGCAAAGGCCACACTCATACTGCAGAGTCAGAGGATGCTGTCTCAAAGCATCCTGTCTCATGCTATTTCTTCTAGGAATCCAGATACACCATAAAGTACTTGGGTAAGCAACTTAGCACATACTATGCAATAAAATGAAGTGGTTTACCAGCCTTGCTGCACAAATTCATAGCATCCCAGACATCAATCACTCTGTCACAACCTATTTGATTTAGGCATAAAGAGACTGGGATTGTTAAATCAACACGTAGGAACACATTCATCCCTCACTGTAGGAATGACTCCTTTTAAACAGCTTTAGAAAATTAACAATTTATTTCACAGGTCAAATTATAAAACACTTTTTTAATGTAAATTCACCATAATTTTAGTTAATATTGGTCATTTGCTCTAGCTCTTATAATAGGCAAGAATGTATTTAGAAAGTAAACATATCAATACATATAATGTATTTAAAATTCAGGCACAAGTATCACCACCCACAGACAAATTACATTTTGAAGTGAGAATTCATCTAAAACTTCACTAGGAAAGTCAAGGATTAGATTATTTATTCTGCTTCACTCAGCAAGATATCAATTTGTCAAGGGGTCTGCATCACACAAATTACACTGAAATAAAGACAGCACCTTACTACAATGTATTACTCTTTTTTCCAGTACTCTCTTCACTTCTATCTCTTTCTCCTACACATTCCCTTCATGTTCTTCAGTCTTGAACTTGGAAACCCATCAGGGATGCCAGATGACTTGCCAGCCAGACTGCCAAAAGCACAAAGGACAATCTGGAGGTGTCATGGGACATACAGTAAGTGTAAACCCCTAATTTTGCAGTTCTGCCCCTACAATAGGATAAATTCAACTGTGAATGGCCTATGAGATAATCCCAGGAGCAATCAAGATTGCACAAAATGAAACTGGCTTTGAACAGTTATCCTTGCAGCTTCTCAGGCATTTTAGGTAGAAAACCATTCTTTTAGCATCAATTATATATGAAGGGAAAGGGCTGCTTTGCTGTCAGAGTAGTGAACTGGGAATCGAGACATCAGATTATATTTTCTGGTTCTGGCACAAACTTCCACAGGGACCCAAAAATCAAGATCTGTCTCTAAGTCTCCCATTTGTAGAACTACACAGGTTTGATTTATTAATGAAAGCAATGCACTGAGACATCTCTGAATAGAAAATCATACGAAAGTGCCAGATTTTCTGTTTCCTGAGAAAATATAATACAGTTGAAATTAAAAAACCCAAAACTGTGCACCTGAGTTTTCTCTTGAACTTTGAATAATTGTTTGCTGAACAGTACAGCCTGGCCATTTGCACTGCAATTTCAGAGTATAAAGGAAACCAAGCGGAGATGCAATCCTGAAAAATCTGTGCTCCTGAAACTGGCTGAAACTGCCTTTTTTTCTGTCATAGCAATGAACTGCGAATTGATGAGTCATGGAGGTTGGAAAGGAGGTCATCTAGCCCAATTGCTTGAACAAAGCAGTGTCAACTAGAATAGGTAAGTCCAGTCTTGCATAGATGATCTTTAGGCAAAATAAAAAACACCCCTTGGGCAACTTGCACCAAGTTTTGATCAGTTTTATTGTAAGCAATATTTTTTCCCTTCACATTGAGTTGGAATTTCCATCTTCCATGGCCTCTCCTTCTTCACTGTGCTCCTCTGAGAGGAATGTGGTTGCTTCTTGGCCACATCTATCCACTGCGGAATTGTAGACAATAATAAAAATTCCACCAAACCTTCTCAAGGCAAAAGAAACCTTGCTCTCTCAGCCTCTACACAGCAATAAGCTCTTGGCCCCTCTTCACCTTGCAGGTCAGTCCCAGCACCAGACTTGTGTCGGTAGGTAAAATTATTTCTTCAATTAGGGAGCCAAAAATTTGACTCTCAGGAGTCTCACAGATGTAGAGAGTAAAGAATCAGCTCCCCTGAGCTACTGGTGACACCCTTTCCAGAACAGTCCTACGATACTGATTCTTTTCTGCACTGCAAGGGTGCAATGCTGACTCATGTTCCAGTTCTTGTCCACAAGTACTCCCAGAGTGACCTCTGCAAAGCTGCTTTCCAGCTCCCAGCTTGTACAGGTGAGCAGGGTTATTCCATCCCAGGTGCAGGACTCTACCGCTAAAACATGTCACCAGCACCAGATTCAGACAGCTCTTTAACACCTCCAAGAGTGGTGACTCCACTTTGCTATTTTCATTCTTGCATTCCTCCTGAGCAGCCAATCCCACACCAATCCACATGTTCACCAAAGACAGTGATAATCCTACTCAATCCCAAACAGAAAACTGAACCAATATGCATGTAGTTGAGTCCTAAAGCAAAAATAGTTAAACAAAATTTCTGAAAAAGAATATGCATGAGTATGTGAGTACACAAAGTTCTTCAGGATACTTGTATAAAAAAGGTAGAGGCTTAAATAAAATTTATTATCTTGCTCAAGATTGTATTTCATTCATGGGTCATCCAATTCCTTTCCAACCAGGGACATATACTTTACATAGAGATACATGGTTATAGCCTTTTACAGACTGGCAAATCATGCAAACCAGGATCTTAGGTCACCTACAGCCAGTTTGGATTTATTTTGGCCACAATACAGTTCCTTTTGCTTCCAATGTAAAGAACTTTTCAATTTCTCACATGTTGTAATACGGTTACAATGACTTCAATTTCGTCTAATTGACAAAATTGCTAACCTTACCAAATAAATACAAACCAACCCTGGAACACCTAGTTTTTAAGCTTGGTGTTTATAAAATGGTAACAAAAATTACTACCGAAGGGGGTTGACAAACATTTCCCCATAAATATTTGAAATCTCTGCAAAGAGCATCCTATTCAACAGCATTAGACTCCACGGAGTAACTTAAACCTGGACATTTTGATGGATGGTGCCCTCCAAGTAGTCTCTTCTAAATTAGCAGCTCATATCACAAATTTGTGAAATAAATGTGTCAGGAGAGTTAGGACTGAGCTATGAGGCAGAACAAAGAAACAACTGGAACACTGCAAAAATTATATCATTTACAAATACAGATAAATCATGAAGTTGTACAACAATTCTAAACATATTATAGTCTTCAGAAGATTAAGTCTTAGTCTATAAGAAGCCTTAAGAACAGGAAAGTTTCTTAAATGCTATGGAACATAGATTTCTCCTTTCAGTATTCTAAACTTTCCACTGAACAGCTAAACGAGCCACCTTTCCTCCTAAAAAAGAGTTGTTCACAATACAATCTAAGTGCATCTGAGAGTAGTAAGAGGAAATCCATTGAAAAGTATGAATCATTTGTCATTGCCTAGCATAAATCCCTCCAATTCCAAACCAGATAAGATATGTACTTGAAAATTCTTCTGAAAAAAAAAATCCACTTTTTGCCATTGTCATACATTGCATGAACTCTGTTTTCGCCTAGTAAAGACACACACAAAAAAAAAAATCTTTCTTGCTAATCCACTCCATAAAGCAGAGTGTTCAACCTTAAGGGCAGGGGTTTTAAAGAAATAAACAGCTTTCAAGCAGTCATCATTACTCTGATAGGGACCACGGGTGGTGCCATTGATATAGACAAGCAAAGTCAAATAAAAATAGAATACCACACTCACATTTTTTGTTAACACTTAAGCAAGTTAAAAACAGCAGAAACTGGAAGTGAATGGAAAAGATATTGACTTTCTATGGTAATTGTGTTTGCACTTCCTTTTGACTTTTTATGATGAAGTAGCCATAGAATGTTGTTTTTCTTTTCCTGAAGAGAAAGGAAATCACATAACCTTATCAAAAAATGCAGCCAGCTAAAACCCTTCCCTTCCATTCATTTAAATCCATTTTATAAAATATAAATGCAATTATGAAACGTACTATGAAGTCAGTAATCATCACTGTAACTGAGATATACATATAACATATTCAGTGAGTGGGACTAGATGATCCTTATGGGACCATTCCAATTTAAGGTATTCTGTGATATATATATATATGCACACAAAAACAACACACACAGACACATTGGTTTTTTTATCAAACTACAGCCACAAAAATCATTTATAAATTGTTCTTTTTAGTGGAAAGCCCAACATCTAACTTTATTATATAGCATAACCACTTGAGGAGTTTTCATCTATGACATAAATCTTCTATTGCTAGTCAGGGTTAGTAACACTGAATCTGACTATAAAGATTACCTGAAATCTCAATTATTATAATCACTTCTCCAACTAATTAGTCCGCTCAACAATCAGAGAAATATGTATTGAGCCAAGAGACAGGGAAGGTTCAGCAGGAGAATACAGATCCTGAGCAGTCACACAGACACTGAGAAGGCTGCACAACAAACCTTATAAACAATATCTCTTCATACCCCTTGAAAAGCAAGGATTCAGCTTCCTTTAACAGGGCACACATTGAAAGAAAACTAACCATTTTTTCACTTTAGTGCAAACAGAAGATAGTACAGTAGGATGCAATAAAATAAAACTGATACTTCAGAGTTAACAGGCAGAAACATATATATATTCACTGAGAGACTCTGTAAACCATACTATAGTCTACACAATAAACTGGCTTTGTTTTTTCCCCCAGCTGCTTCAAGATCTAACTAGCCACCCCAGCTGAGGCCGTAGGGAAGGCTTACAGGAGTGCCAACATCTGCTTCTATTCCCATCAACGTCAAATTTGTCAGAGCACGAAACTGCGCCAGAGAAACAATCTTTGCCATAGAAAAATAAACTCTGCTTCCATGGATATCCCCTGAAGTACCAAGTGTAGCAGATCGATTACATTCCCAATTTCTATTCCAAAATAAAGTTGCTTTCCAAAAAATATATGTATGCATTTTATATATGTATATATACATACATACATACATATACGTACATGCATCCTAAAATTCTTTATGGCCTGGTTTGCCTTTACTGGCCAGTCAATTCATGTAAATCACAACCATAAGAACAAAGCCTTATGCCAGGTAGTAAGGTGACAAATTAAACTAGTCACTTTTTAGCAACTCTTTACATTTAAATACTTTTTAATGTCTCATCAACTTCTACCCACAGTTTTACTGGTCTCCTTATTACTGCTATGTTGAGGATTCAAGTGAGCATCCTGTTTACCCAGTAAGTGAAATCTCACATGAAAACCTTCAGCAAATTACAAGAAAACCTCAACTATTTATTTAAAACTTCCATTAAAAATCATATATTCCCCAGTATAAGATCATGGACCAATGAGAATCATGGAAAAGTTCTTGTAGTTTTGCTCTAGTTAGCTAGTCATAGAATAGAATTGTTAATGTTGGAAAAGACCTCCAAGATCATCAAGTTCAGCCAGGAACCCAGTACTGCCATGTTCACCACTAAACCATGACCCCAGGTGCCACATCTACATGTTTTTATAACACCTCCAGGGATGGCGATTCCACCTCTTCCCTGGGCTGCCCATTCCAATGCCTGAACACCCCTACAGTGAATGAATTTTTCCTAATATCCAATCTACACCTCCCCTAGCACAGCCTGGGGCTATCTCCTCTTGTCCTGGCACTTGTTAGCTGGGGAAAAAACACCAAATCTTACCTCACTACAACTTGCTTTCAGTCACTTATAAAGAGCATTAAAATTTTCCCTCCTTTTCTCCAGGCTAACTGTGCTTATAGGGCAACATAGGAAATTTTCATTATGTTTACACAGATATTAACACAGTAATATACACATTTGATCATTTGCTGTAAAGAATGAAAGAGATAAGGTACATCTTGACAATGTCACAATTTTTTTAAAAAGCATCTTTACCATAAGTACTCAAAGTTATATTAATTATTCAGTTACACAGTTGGATGACACAGAATTATTTTAGATGGTGCAAATATTCACCAACTATTGCTTTGTGTCCCATCCAGACAGTGCATTTTGCTAAGAAAAGAAGATTTTCCTCTATTTTGCAAGTACAGCTTCTCTTTCATAGGAAAACAAAGATTTTGCCACAGGAAGATGGTATGGTCCCTAGCAAGGACATCCAGAAGAACAAAAAGACCAACTGCTAATTTAGTCAGTAAAGTATCAACAGTTCACAACAGAAACTTAATATCATAGCTTATTAAAAAAAAAAAAATCTTCCATCTACAGATATCATTTTAAAAGGTGTTTAGTGTCTTGAGCAAATTCTTGCATCACTTGTTACTTTTAAGAAATGCTAGAAGGAACAACAACTCTGGTATTGCAATGACGCTCTAAATGTTATAATGAATTGTCTGAAGGAAAAGTATAAGCATTTATTCATAATTTCCTGTGCATGCCTCCTCCCTCCAACATTCCTGCAACTACTGGGCGACTTAAGTTTATCCACCTCACATATGTTTACATACCTCACTGCAATTGGCCCAAAATTGTTATTGCTCTGTATCATTGAAGTCTCAACAGACTACACTACTACAGTTTATTACTGGAAGATTCAGGAGATACGAAAGAATAATATTAATACAACCAGACCTTTCCACTCAGATTTGTTTTGTGATGAGTGCAGATGTAAAACAATATACTGCATTTACACAGCATAAAGCCAAAAAAGAAGATGTAAATGAACTCACATGGGAATGACTACTCAGCTACTTCGACCTAAGAAAGTAACAAATATATCAAATCTTCTGCTTTGCACCTTACAGTGTTACAGAGGTTTGACAGAACATACAAACCAAGCTACTTCTCACTACACTGATGATAAGTGGATGATGAGCAACCATGGGGGAGTAGGGAAACAAAAATACTTTAAATAACCAACCAGAAATTTGTTCTGAGCAAGACTCTTTGCTTCCAAAGTAAACAGAAGAACCTAAATAAATCTAGCATATAATAGAAATGTTTCCAGTGTACCAGCAAAGCATCTCCCATGTTGACACACACCAGCAAGTCACTTCTTCCTCAAACCCTCCTCATTCTCTAGCCGTGTACAGGGGTTTTTTTCATTTATCTAAGTGAATAGCCTATTTCCTATTAACTACAGTGAAAAGCAGGTACTCTGGGCAAACTCTTAGAGGGACTATAACTGGCTTCAGCTTCTCAGTCATAAAGGAAGCATGGTTTCTACCACAATGAGCTCCACTGACAATGCTGGGGTGACCTGGAAGCCTAACTCTTAACTTGGACTGGAACATCAACCCCTCACACAATGATGGTTTTGATGGCTTACATAAAATCAATGCGATGGTATTCATGCTGGCTCTAGGCCAGTGGCTCTCATAAATCCACCACCACAGTTGCTCTCAACAGCAGTCCCACCAGGGAGACCAAAGGAAAGTTCAAAAGTTGTTTCCTCAAGCAAAACTTAGGTATAGTTCGAACATGGGACATTTCCCTGTGAAGGATTAACATCTCTGAACTGTCACTTGAACCCTGTCCACAATTATTAATGAATCTGAAAATATTTAGAACCAAATATTTAAAGCTAACCCTTTCTCCCTTTCTCCATATGATTTTAGATCATCTTGATCCAAACTGCAAAAAGACTTATTACCAAATTCAGCATCTGGATAGAACTTGACACACGTACAGATTCTGACCCTTGGGAGAATTTGAGCACTTAATGTTTGAACACTAATATCTTATGCTTAAAACCTTAGCATTCAAAATTAAAGATATTACAAATTCTTCAAATTTGCTGAAATCTGAGACTCTAGGATACACCAAATTTGTGGCTCAAGGTAAAACATGGAAGAACATTCCCTATAGTGTTGGGTTTTTTTAATAGGTTAAACCCTAATAAATGGATCATTAAATCAAAGCAAGTAAAATAACCTCACAGCCCCTTTTTCAAATATACATCCTAAATAAAAACAACAACAAAAAACCAACACATTGGACCATTTACCATTTTTCATGGTTCTGCTGAGGATAGACATATGGAGAAAATAAGCTACTCTGTAGATCTTATTACACTCCAATGCCTGTGCTTTTATTCTCCCTGTCACAGCCAACTCAAGAATTTCCTCTTTCATGGTAATAAGCAGAAAGTCCATAATTCTCAAGGCAACAAAGCAGGAAGTTTGCAGTTGGAAGGATTTCCCCTCTTCAATGGGACAGGAGGAGAGAAAAGTATGATGGGGCTACTGTGAAAACTTTTGCAATCTGAAGCAGCTGATTTGGACATATTTATCACATCAGAATCCTAAAGTGATGCTAGCAAGATCAGCCACAAATGAAACACTGCCCGCATCTGTTCTGCAATAACTTGTCACTTTGGCTTTTTGAAGGAGTGAGAACTCCCGCCTTTCTGACAAGGGTATTACCTGGCACCAATAATCCTATCAACAGTGACAGTCAAATGTAGAAGACAGCCACAACACAGCTCAGCAGAACGCGCTACCTTCCCAGCTGACCCCGTATCACAAGACAGGAGTGAATGCCACATGTGGCTTTAATGCCCAGCAGCTGCTGCACACCAGCACCCCCNACGCACACGCGTAAGCGAAGCTGCTTCTCCAAGTCCTTCCCGCTTTCCCCCTTGCCTTCCCCCTTGCTTTCTTCTGTCATGGTGCGGCGAGGAGGATCGGTGCTCCCAGCCCGGCGCCTTCCCTTGCGCGCCCCGGCGCTGCGCTGCGGACAAGGACAACAAAAGACCCCGCCAAGTTACACAGCGGGGCCGGGCTCCGGCCGGTCCCCAGCCGCGCCGCAGCCGCAGCCCCGCTCACCCCGCTCCCGCGGCGGCCCGAGGTCCGGAGGCGNGTAGAAGACAGCCACAACACAGCTCAGCAGAACGCGCTACCTTCCCAGCTGACCCCGTATCACAAGACAGGAGTGAATGCCACATGTGGCTTTAATGCCCAGCAGCTGCTGCACACCAGCACCCCCTCTGTCCTGCTCCCTCCCCCCCGCACCGCTGGGTTTCCAAGACTATGGCAAGTAGTTGAACTGCTGCGCCCTGAAACGAACACAGGCCCCCACACCCGCTGGGTCTGGGGGAACTCAAACACATCACTCCCATCCGCTTCCACGCGCGGAGATGCGAGACCATGAGTGCCAAAGTGCGGCCGGGGGGAATGGGATGGGGNAGGAAGGGGACACAGCCTGGAGGAAACGAGCGGTCACTGGTTCCCAGCTCGCCCTGCTAGCTGAGAGGTTGGGAAGCCTCCGCAGCAGTACAGACTTGGCATTAATCAAAAGCTTTGTATCCATGTGACTCCAACCCCTTCCCCCCCTTCACTAAATCTCAGGAAAAAGGAAAGGAAACAACTTCAGGGAGGATTGCGTGCCAGCAGCTGCCTGTTTCACACACAAGCTGCGAGCTCCAGTTTGAGGCTAATTGGAGTCCTCCGACAACACAGTAAAAGAATTATAAAAATGTCCCAGCAAGCTGGCTGGCCGGGGAATCGGCAGTTGTTTTTGTTTTGATTTTATCATCAGCAAAGAGCCATTTCAACTTCCCCTTCCACACCTTCCCACGAGATGTATATTACAATGTGCATTATAAATACAAGCTGTGATATTCTCCCGAAGAAACATACACAGCTAAGCATGTGCTGAGCAGGTACAGAGAAGTCCTTTGAAGATTGTGAGGGGGTTTATGTTGGCTGGTTTGTTTGTTTATTGAAACGAAGTGCTATAAACTCTCCACGTTACACAGTTTTCTTATCTGCCTATCAGATTTGCATGATACAATCGAAGGATAAAAAAATAATTCAGTAGGTATTTCAAACAGCTAGCAAAAAGTATACAGCTACTTTAGACGAGGGGTACTGATTTCTCAAAAACTGAAATATGTCAGGACACTACCATGTGAATTTTAAGACCACTGATGAAAGCTGAAGTTTTCTCTGGCTAATTCTTCAGTTTGTGACGGGAAAGAAAATACAGGTCTTCAAACTTACATATTCTATATCAACTAACTTTCTAAACCTGCAACATCCTAAAGGGACAGAATGAAATGAAAACCTGAGAGTAAAACTCTTCCACACTTGGCAGAACAAGTTGAGGCAGTGAGAGGAGTCCTTTAGTGGGAGAGAATAAGAAAAGACATTTGTGTTCTGATAACTAGGCATCATCAAGCTGTCTGCCTCAGACATTTTTTGGGAAACAGAGGATATACTTCCCACAAGACGTTTCCCAAAGAGCAGGGAGAAAAAAAAAAAAAAAAAGCTTACTTCTTTGAATGTGACCTACTTGCTTACATCCTCCTCTTCCCAAACACAAACAGCTCCTGTGCATAAAGCCAAGGCAAGGAGCAGCAGTTGCTGGGACCAATTCTGCCATATGTATCCTGCTCAGCCATTTATGGACGTGCAGGTCAGCCTGGGAACCTGCCTGCTGACCTCAGCATAGTTCCATCCTCATTATGGCACTAGTCCATTTCAAAAACAGACACTGATTTTCATGAAAATCAAAACTTCATTTTCTTAGGTACCTCATGACCGTAGTTAATTTGGTTCAAATTGACTGATGGGTTGAAAAGCCAAGTACAGCTCATTGAAGCCTCTTTCTTTAGAAAAGCTGTTTAAAATACACAACGTCTGATGATTTGCTTGAAATTTTTCAGCCTCTTGGTGGGCTTCATCAGTGAGGCACTGTCCCAAAATTCTGAGGTTCTGTGGCATCTGTCCTGGTCCTATGGAGGAGATTAGGTGTTTCACAATTGCTTGCATTAGCATCAAGAAGGCTGATGCTATGGTGGAAAGAA
>VZTZ01048564.1:367191-408359 GCA_013400955.1 Drymodes brunneopygia
CCCACTGAACCCCATGACAAAGTTCTCAAGTGATAACCAGAAAAAAAAGATAAGAAGCCACCAGAGTAGAACACGCTATTGTTTCCCACTCCTAAATGCGTGTGGGTGCCCTCCTTCAGGGGCATACTACCCTCAGTCGTAGCCTAACACCTCAAAACTTTTAAACTGTTAAATTTTCTGCCAAAAAATACCCTCTCTTTCTTTTAGGAAAGCAGAAATAAGGGTCCGCTGCATTTTTTGGTTTCAGACATTCCCCTGTGCTCTCAGCTTCACCCTTGTGCCATTGGTTGTCACAAGCCCCATGCACACTCACAGACCAAGGTGACAGCTTAAAGAGGCAGGAGCAGCAGCTTCGTCTTTCTTTCCCATCATCTACAGAAGCAAAAATCAAGAATCCCTTCCCTTTACATGTTTGTATCTCACTGCCAGGAGACCTTAAAGCCAAAGTGATCCTTGTCCTAGTTTATACTCCTGCTGCCCTCACACAATGCTCCTTCATTGAAGCAGGCAGCACCAGCTATCTGGGCCAGCAAAAGCATTACTGACAACACACAAGAGATTTTTATGACTCATCTAAGGCCACTGAACCCAGCAAAACCCACAGCAGATGTGGGATGATAGGAAAAGTCATTCTAAGTACTAGACACAATCTGTGGAAAATATACATGCCTACAGGCTCAACCAATTTCCCTGACAACCTCCTTGAAGTAATAAAGACATGGGGCAAATTACTCTTTTCCCCTAGTTTCAGGAAAAAGCTAAATTGCTCCAATTGTAGTTTTCACTACAACAAAATAGCATAAAAAAGATGAAGTGGAAGAAAGGTAGACTATAGAGACAAAAGATTAAAAAATTCAGCCTGAACAAGACATTTTAAGCAACTAAACAGCCAATTTTACACTGTGATGTACCAGAAAACTTGACTAGTAGATAACTTGTTTCTGTATTTTAGGTAGGTAGTGCTATGTAAATCAGTGTATTGATTATGCTAGCAGGTGGGAGACAGCAATCCTTGCTCCCTATGTGGAAAGACAATGCTTTGGAGAAACTGGAAAAATCATACTGTTCCCATGGGATGTTATAACTCTGGAATGCAAGAAGAACTATTTTGGTCCAAGGGTATTTGAGGCCCAAGTTGGAGTTCTACTTAGAATCCTGTTGAAAAAAATATGGCCTGTACACGTAACCACGTAACAGGATGGATGTGACCTCCTCAGATCTACTCCAACCCTCCTGCAGCAGAGTGCACAAGGCAACAGGACAGGTTGTCCAGCTGGGTTTTGAGTAACTCCACAGTCTCTATGGGAAACATGTGCCTGTGTTTAACCAGTATTCTACAGTTAAAAAAAAAAAAAAAAAAAAAATCTTGTGTTCAATCAGAACTTCATAGTTTTTAATGTGTACCCATTCCTTCTCATCCAGCCAGCTGGCACTGCTGAGAAAAATCTGGCTACCTCTTCATCATTCCCTCCCATCAGCAATTAGAAACTAGGATAAGATTGCCCATGAACCTTCTCCCTTCCAGGCTGAACAGTCCCATCTCCCTCAGCCTCTCCACGTGTGTGAGAGCCTCCATTTTCTTAATCATCTTCGTGGTTCTATCTGATGATCTGGACCAAGATTCCATATTAAATATCTTATGCATGACAGATGATGGCAATTAAGCTTCAATGACACTTACGGTCTCGATAGGAAAACCATGTGGATTTGTTTCTTTATTGCCACTGAATGATGGATATCAACACAAGACAGTTCCAGTATCACACAAGAATGAAGTTAAGTGTTCTGCAGGGCACATTATCTTGTATTACAGCACTGTAAAGGACTCTCCACTCCGGCTGGTAATTTAAAATTGTCTTCTTTTCAGAGAGAACTGAAACAAATTTTTATGTTAAAAAAAAAAAAAGACAAGCAAAAACTCCTTAAGAACTACAAAGAGGCCTATGCAAAAAAGGTAATTAACAAACATGAAAAAAAGAATAAAAACACCAGAATAAAAACTGCTTCTTTACAGGTGGCTCTAGTACCATACTGTGCAATTAAAAGGTTAATATGTATGGGACTAGATGTAAAGTGTTACGAACCAAGTGTTGAAGAGTAAATAAATTGTAAAGTTCACTTTTGGCACATTTCTGTCTGTTCATTCACCACAGAATTTACACAAAACCAACTTTGCAACCACAGGCCTTACAGAAAAATCATTTTGTGTTCAGAATGAACCAAAATAATCAGTTCTATAATCTTCCTTTGTGGCATTTTGGAAGAAAGATGGAGGTACTTTAACCACAAAGACATTTAAATGGTCCCAAGCACAGTAAGTTATAATCTTCACTGTAAAATGATCATCAACATAATGAGTGAGCTCAAAAAATCAAAAACTTTCTGGAGGTATTCTGAATACAAGTTGATCTCCCTCCCAAAACCAGACATTTTTACCCCAAGCTGCTACGACATTGCTCTCCCAAGTATGAATGCACAGGACTTCACCACAAAGTTTTTCCAGAAGCCTCTTATGACAGTGTATATCTATCCACAAGACTTTAATAATTTTATTCCCACCAGCACATGGGGCAGAGCAAACATCTGTAACAAAATCTTAACATTCAGCTTCACTTAGCATAGAAAGAATAATTGCATGATTCAAGTCTGATTTACTAAAAACTAAATCTAAATATATCTAAAACGATATATAGAGATTATAGCTCTTAATAAAAAGGGTGATTTACATTTCACTTAAATGAATATATTTGATTTTCCCTGTGGGGATAAATTGTACCTTTAAGAAATCTTGCAGCAAAAGCCACCCAAGTCCTACAATGACAAGTGATCACTACAGATGCTTTTTCTTCAGAAGGTTATTTAGCATGAGCCAGCATGCACACAGAATCCCAAGACAGGAGCAGAATTAGTCCAAGTATCTTTTGACTTTAAATTGGTATTAAAAGACAGTGTACTAAAAGAAATGCATGGCAAGATTTCCTCAGGAAATTAATTAGGTCAGGAAGAAATTGCCCTTACCTGAAGCCATCACTATAAAATAGAAACAGTCTCCACAAGGTTCAATCCCAAGTTAGGTAGTCTGATGAAAGCTATTTAAACTAAAACCTCACCTTGTGTGATGTCAAGCAGAAGAACAGAAAGAACAGCTGCAGACAATTACTTCACCTCAATTTGAGGACATCTGATTACAGCTTTCTCACACTAGCTATTTAGCAACCTTTTTAAAGCTGGTAGGAAGTTCAAATACAATTCATTATAAACTATGCAAGCTGAAATGAATATTATTTTTACAAGTAATGTCAAAAAGCCCTAACTTCTTGGTAAGAAATACAAGGTCTTTTATGCTGCTAGCTACCTTTATCTCACTATGGATTCTACATGGAAAAGAAGCCATAGCTGATCAATGAAAACTCCTTTTTTAATCTGCACATAGGATCTCTGCAGAGCAACCAAAGAGAGATTGAGCAACAGGGATTTATGTGGAAACAATGACAGAAAAATAACTCAAACACTTCTTTGGCTTTGAGCTAACAGACAAATAAACAAAGTATGATTCAAAGAAAAGTGTAATGAATTTCCATTCATTCTACTTTAGGGTAAAAATAAAAACGATCTTACAGTAAGAAGAAACTGATTAAGAGCTTTCAGGAATAATGTTAGCTGAAGTACAGCAAGTTCCCCAAAGACTGTAGCATGTTTGTTTATATTTAATCACAGGGCAGTAACTCATCAATAGGTTTCCAATACTAGCTGTTGAATAGGTGTATAAACATATGCAACTCTTTGAAAGAAAGAACATTAGATTCATCAACTTGTACAAGGTAGAAGATAGATCTGTATCTGACTTTTACAGGCATCCTTTATATTTTAGCAAGTACATTACATCTAAACCCATTTGAAGGCTCTCTTTCAGCCTGAAATACCTTTGATAAAAGAGGTATTTTTATCACATCTTAGTAAGGAACTCTTGTCCCTCAGAGTGCAAAGACTTACTATTGTTATTCAGAGGTTGATACATTTAATATTTTATTTTAAAAAATCTTTGTTATTGTGTTCAAAAAGGTCGGGTTTTTTTCTCAAGTATTTTAATATTCTTACTCTTGGACAATGACTTAAGTATTTTTTTCATCTTTTTTTGAAGTGTAATGCTGATCAGTAATCTCTCCAGTCACTGCATGTGCAGTGCAAGATACTGTCAATATTTCCTGAAAATCTACACAAGGCTTCTAATCGGGCTTAAAAAATTTATATTTTGCTGTAATTGCTGGATTGAGTGATACAGGATCCTCAAATATCAATTAACTTAAGGCCCAAGACCCAAAAAAAAGCTCACCTCAGTTCATACTTTATTAGAAATTATTTCTATGCTCCCAAATATGTGTTTGAGAGAGAGGGTGGGGAGCAGGCAAAGAGAGGTAACATAAAGCAGATGTCCAGAAGCAAGCTAGACATGCATGTAGGCAGAGCACAAGTCATACTGGCAATACCAGCACAAAACAAAAAGCATTTGGTTGGTCTCAAGATTTCCATTTTCTTTTAAGTAGCCAGTACTTGCACCATCTCTCTGTCTCTGGCAAGCTAAGAGTAAATGCAGACTGTTCAAGTTATGATGTGCTGTAAGGTACGTGACAGCTAAGCTCCTCATTTCTCTGAGTTTCTTTTGCCATGCAGCAACTTCCACAGATAATAAAAAACAGCTGAGATACTGAGTTCATTGGTTAAAGTTGAAAGTACAGAACAAACTGCTATTATACTCCAGAGACTTAATGTTGATGATACCCAAACCAGATATTTTGCATCTCCAACCCTTCAGAGAGTACAAGACCAGAGAAAGTAATATTTTGAAACTATTCCAAACTAAGGGTTCTAGCAAGACCTATCAATCAAGAAAAGACAAAGCTGAAAAATTAATTTGGATTTTATTATGGTTGATGCATTTTCATTATTAAAGAGCTGAAAGAATGATTACTACAGAGAAATCTGAATTTGTTCTTCCCTAGGTAGGATTGCTGCTGTCAGAAGATGAAGCCTCTGCCAAAATGAAGGCTTTAAAAACTTAAAGCTTATCAGCAGAAAAGCAGAGTAGGACTGGACATGCCCAGAACTCAAGGCCAAGTACAGCAGAGTGTTCTAGCATTCATTTGCTAGATTTTTATATGAAGAACTAAAACCTTCCGGTTTTAAAAGCAGAATTTAAAAAAAGATCTGAATGGCAGGTTTACCACAGTGGCAACTTATTATTTTGTACTAAGATAGTTCACAGACAAACTATGATTTGTATGTTTGGATGTTCTTTGTTCATTTGACCAAACAGGGAACAAGACAAGATCCTGCAGGCCAAGCCATGTGCTTCAACCACAAAACAACATGATATAAGGTTAGATCATCAGCTGACATAAATCATCATAACTCCATTAACTTCGCTGACCATTAAAGTCTCAGATGAAATATGGACTAGCAGTGTAACCCTGCTTGAACTATCACCCATCCATTTTAGCTGTGTATGAGAAAAAGACATTTTACGGCATGTTTTAATGCACTTTTCTTCCCTAGAAAGGTAGAAAAAGGAAAGAAAATATTAGAAAGAAAATTTAAAAAGCACTGCCAAAAAAATCAGTGTACTGAACAAGGCCACACAGATTTCTTCATAAATATACTTAGTTCATCAACCATAAAATGATTACACATTAAGTGTTTATAGAATACTTTCAATTAAACATGATCATTTGCTCTGAGTCATTTTCTTGTTAACCTCCCTTCCACTTCTACCTATCATGATAACATATATGACTTTATTAATGTATTCACATCATTTTTCCCCAGTGAACTATGAAATGTCAACCCCAGCAGTACAAATCTCTTTCAGGCAACACTGATTGAACAAGGGTCTGGAACTTTTTTTTAAAAAAGACAAACTTATTCATTCACCTCCTCTAACTTCCAGGATTTAGTTTCCATAGCACAATCCCTTTATTATATCACTTTGAAAAATAACCTGATTTTTGTGGTATGATCCAAGTGACTGCCTTTCAGGCATTAAGCAACATGACTGGGACCTGGTACATGTTTATTATCTTACCCTTCCTATAAGGGAAAGGGCCTATGATGTTAAGTGCTAAGATTGGGATTAAAAAAAATAACACATTGTTATTTTTGTTACTAGCTAATTGCTGTTAATAATGGAAGAAAGACAGTCAAAGCAACAGTCCTTACACTTCAGGCAGAAACTGTTCAAGACAATAGCATTTCCCGATTTCTGGGCAAGTTGACTGCAGCCCTTTGAGACTATAAGAAAGTTCCTTTATTTCACAGGTACAACTACTAACACAAGTGTTTAAAAAATACTTTGCCTAGGTAAATCTAGATTTGGAGGCCAAGTCTCACTTCCCTGCACTGTGGGACCAGATAATAACCAGTTCTGAATCCAGACAAGTAAATCAGACAGGATTTGTCTAATCTGTGTGGGTTTACCTGTAGTTATAAAATACTTTTTCCTGATCCCTCTAGTGGGGTCTGTAAGGAAGTAAAGAATTATTACAGTAACATATATCAAAAAAATCATATAGCTGACAAGGACTTCTAGCACTCCTAGATTAAACATCCTGCTCAAAGCAAATATTATGAGAGAAAGCTACACAGCTGAGTTTGTAGTTTCTACTACTCTGGGAAACCTATTCCAGGGTTTTCCACTCCTATGAGGTTTTTTCCCCCATGTACCATCAATATTTTCCATATTCTTATTTGTCTGTTGCCTGTCACCCTTCTACTGTGTAACTCTGAGAAGATTCTGGCTTAATCTCTCCATAACTTGTAGAGAGTTACAGAGAGCAGCACCACCACTGCCTGTTCCTCTACAAGTTGAACAAAGCCAGTTGGTTCTCTCAGCCACTTCTTGTACCCTATAGGCTTCCTGCTGGCTCCCTGCTGGACTCATTCCAACCTGTCAATGTCTGTCTGGTACTGAGGAGCCCAAAACTGGGCATTGTGCTCCAGCAGGAGGCTCTGAAGTGCCAGATACAGGGGAAGAATTACTTCCCTTAACCTGCTGGCTACACTGTTTTTCCTATACTCAGCCTGGTATGACATCCATCACTGAGTAACTTCTCCTTATGAATGGAATGCAGGACCTGCCAGCTATGCTGATTTTGAAACACTTTTGTCCTGCCAAGAAGCCATGAAACCTGAGAAGAAGCCAAGTAGTGTCTCAATATTAGTCTCTTCTTCATTATTAGCTAAGTTAAGCATCACTCTATGCCTAACAGAAATGTTTATGTTCAGCAGCAGTATAATGCTGCTCTAAGAAAAAAAGCTTGCAAGATGTAGGATAGAAATGTGTCTGCCAGTAACAGTACACTGATTTATGAGTGCTGAAAAATCAGTAATTTGAGTAGAAGTTAGGTGTGGATCAGCAACCATTTATGGCCATCTATAAAGGCCATGTAGCAATAAGTGCATTATGGCTGCTATGGGAATAGGTGATTAGGAATTTCCTGTGGAAGTAGCATTTTTATTTTCTCCACAGTAAGAATTCCTACTCAGCCACTATGACATTGTTTGGGCTCTAGAGAGTTTCCTGCACAGGTGCTCCATGACCACTGGAAGGAACTGCAGAAATGTTTGTGCAGCTAAAAAGTGCACAAACATGTTCTGTTAATAATATGAAATCACAATTTAAAACATGTTTCACTATACATGATGAAGACACATGGCCAGAAAACAGTAACCTAAGAACTGAAACTGGAGTTTACCACTAATGTGTTGTGCAAGCACCATTAAGCCATTTCACTACATGCACCTCTGAGTAGTTACCAGCTATTATCTCCATTTACACACTTGACTACCACTAACTTGCAAATCAATACAGGCTGTTGTTTTGAGGTTGTTGGTTTTTTTGGCAGCTTCTATGTTTTCCTGGGCCTCCATAACTCACACTTCTTTGCTCACATAATGTCAAAAATACCTGGCAGTGTTTCCACAAAGTACCTCCTACTGAAAAGAGACAAAATTTGCAGCTGATATAAACCAGAATTATTAGTAAAGGTCAGCAATCCTGCACTGGCAGGAATTTCACCCTAGGAGACTAAACAGTAAGACCTGTGCTAATCTGTGTAAACTGTAATATCTGATAGGCTTTCCCTTCTCAGACAACAGAATTTATTCTGTTACAGTAATAATGTTGCCTCAATAATTATCTTTTCAATTGCTTTTCAAATTACTGCAATAAAAAAAGATTTTATTTTTACATTACAAAGGAAGTAATACATAACACAGCTGTAAGAGCTGCTGTCTCACTGAGTTATCACAGATTTGCACACCACTTGCTGGTACAGTTTGGCCTCCCTGTGAGACTGTGATGTTGCAGCCCTGGTACTTGATTCCGTAAATAAATGCCAGGTGAAATAAATGAAATTGATGGAATAAATTCCATAAATAATGCCAGATGCAGGATTTGGACTTCCAGCAAGGATGGACGAACTGGGGTTTATCAAGCAAATGAAAGGAATTATTGCAGTAAGATTTCGAGTACTAAGCCTTGCACGATCATATTGCCTGGATGAAGAAATCGAGCCACTTCTGAAACACAACTCCAAATACCAAGACTTGCATTCCTTTTGGTAGGAAATATCCCTTTCTTGTGTCATTCTTTGATAAAACATGACACATTTCATAATACAGGAACTTGATCTGGTATCATTACTATATATATCTGGTTCAGCTCAGCCTAGACTGGGGCTCTGTAGAATGGGGAAGAGGAGGCTCAGGTTAGGGGAAGGGTTGGATCTCATCCATGCACACACACACTGGAAGGGAGGTTGTAAAGGTGCTTCACCATGTCTAGCAAAGGGCAGCAGGGCTCATGAAAGGACTAGAGAACCTGTCTCAGCTAAGGGAGCTGGGTTTGTTTAGTCTCAGGAAGAGGAGGCTCAGGTTCAATCACTCTCTGACAACTCCCTGAGGTTTTGGTGAGGTAGGGGCTGGTCCCTTCTATTGTGCCTGCAGTGAGAGGACCAGAGGAAACAGCCTTAAGGTGAGACAAGGGAGATTTAGATGAGATATAAGAAAAACCTTTTTCGTTGTTTGAGTGGTCAGACATTGGAATAAGTTGCGCACAGAGGTGGTGGAGCCACCATCCCTGGAGGTGTTGAAGAGCTGTCTGAATCTGGGTGATGGTTTAGTGGTGTAGGGGCTACAGTGGTAGTGGCTGGTTGATGGTCAGACTTGAGGATTTTAAACATCTCTTTCAACCTAGATAATTCTATTCTAAAGCAGATGGAACTGGGCTTTTTTCAGTGGCACCCAGTGCCAGGACCAGAGGCAATGGGCACAAACTGAAACAGAGGAGATTCTTTACGAACATGAGGAAATACTTTTTCACTTTGAGCTTGACCTAGCACTGGCATACCTTACCCAGAGAGGTGGTGGAGTCTGCACCCTTAGCAATATTCACGAGTGATCTGAACAAGGGCTCTTGGATAGCCCTACTTGAGCCCCCTTGAGGGGAGTTGGGACAGATGACCTCCAGAGGTCCCTTCCCGTATCAGTCATTCACTGGTTCTTCGAACTGCCAGGCTCACAGGGTTTTGATCACTGGCACAAAGTCTGGGTGGAGGGGAGTTAATAGGGATATATATAGGAGCTGGTACTGGATCTAATACTGTTCATTCACTTTTTAATCCACAGATTAATAATCTGAATTATGGGATAGAGTGCATCCTTGGCAAGTTTTCATAAGATATAAGGAGGAGTAGTGGATACACAAGATCATTGCGCTGCTATTCAGAGGCACCTCAACAAAAAAAGAACCCATGAAGTTCCCAAGAGAGGGAATGTGAAGTCCTGAAGCATGGAAGTATCAGTAAGCACTGGCAGCTAACAAGATAGAAAGCTGTTTTACAGGGACCTGGGGTTCTGAAGGACAACATTAACATGAGCCAACAATATGTCATTGTCTCATGGATAAGAACAGAACAATAGAAAAATGTAAGAAGAAAGAAGCAGCAAAAGAAAAGAAATAAAAAGCAGCAAAAGGAAACTGCTACCACTCATCCAAACTACCTCTGCCACCCATCACCTCACAAAAGGGACTGGGAGTAACCATCAATGACAAGGGGAGTGAAGACAAGGAAGATAGAAGAAATTGTATCTGGAGTGAACTTCAGCCTCAGAAAAGGGAAAGAAAAGTGTTTTCCTTCAGTCTCTCAATGTTTGTCTTCTTTCTCAATACCCAGATCAGTTATTAAATGTCTAAGGCAATTAATTCTCCCACTGGAGTCTGCCCATAACAGCCTTTTGACTCTGCACAGCCATGGCCCACCACTCCACAGGCCTGCCCTTGACATTTCTCTCCACATTCATACACCCAGCAGCTGCCCCCAGAGACTTAGGAGTCTCACCACATTGTTTCTTACAGATCCTCAAAACTTCCCTTCACCTGCACCCAAACTGCATCAGCACCCCAGCAGTAATGAATCCACCACAAATCTACGATGTCAGCAGTGGCCCCAACATAAAACACTATCCAAGTATTCCTGTCTCTCTAGTCAGAAAACCTTTTCTGCATGTTGGATTCTTACATCTGGAATTTAGTCTCAGATTGTTGTTCAAAGTTGCTTTCTTATCTCTATCTTGTTCACCCCAGTGCTGCCATATTAGTTGGTGTGGCCTGTGCTGCATTTAGCTCCATAGAGCTGGAGCAGGGCTATTGCTACAGATGCCAGCTCCTTCACTCTTGTGATCCTCCCTGTTTGCTCAACCTCCCACAAAAGAAAGCAGAATCCATAAGACAACATCTGCAAACTACCAAAAGTTGAATATACCTGCTCTGATTTTAACCTAGAATTTAGCCATGTAAACTGCTGCACTTAGGCAATCCAAAACCTAAAGATTCTGCTCAGGTATTGGCACAATACCTGAAAACCTAAAAAGAGGACATCTGCTGTGTGATTAAACAGTATGTCACCTAATTGAACAATTCCCCAGTCTAAGGCAACCAGAGAAAGAAAATTTTCTGAAGTAACTTTACTATGAAAGAAATCATCAGCCTTTAGAATAAAGCACCATGTTTGTTGTTTTCCCCTGGATTTGCATGTGTATAAGAACAGCTGTGTTGAGGATCTAAAGAATAAAAACATATGTGAGATATAACTTATTTCACACAAAAAAAATCCATTTCCAGCAGGAAATCAATAATCAGATCTTAATCCATTACAGACTACATAGGAGTGACTGAAAGAAGGAAATGTCTGAAACACTAAGTGCTGTCAAACTGCTGGAAAACATCCCAGCTGGCTCCTTCAGTGAGCTCAGGATACCTGAGGCAAGACAAAAATCCATCCCATTTTCTTTCTAGAATCTTCTGCCAGGGATCAGATGCCTGGACAGGGTCCTGGACAGCTGGCTCTGGGTTTTCTTGTCCAATTGGAGACCCTGGACCCAAGACCATCCAGAGGTCCCTTCCCACCTCAGCTGTTCTGTGATTCTGTGGGATTGCCATTGCACAAACTCATAATGATGACCAACACTAATTTCTCATTTCAGTCTTCAAAACCTCACAGGCAGAAATTTCTGGTTAAGAGTATTAAAACATGTCTTTTCTGTCAAGGGTGAGTACAGAGACATATACTTTCTCAGGTCTTTTACCAGCCTTAACATCCCTGCCCTGACTCCCCAGGGCTCCCTCCATGCTGCCCTTGGCCCAGGACCCCACATCAGTCCCCAGGGCTCCCCTCACCCTGCTCCACTTGTGCAACAGGAGGGCAGGTCTCCCAGTCCTGCCCTTCCTGGCCATGGGCTCCCCAGAGCCTGGCCCAGCCATGAACTGATGGCCCAGCCTGGCCTCTGCACGGTTCCATTGCCATAGCACTGACCAGCCATGTCTGATCCTTTGCATATCATTCATCCACCTGTCACCATATGTGTAAGTACTTTCCTAAATACAGTAAGTGTTAAATTTATGCTTGAATGCATAATTAGCATCACAAGAGTTAAAATTACCAGAGTTAAAAGCATTTCTCTACGTGTTTAAAGTCTCTGCCTTCAGGAAAAAACATGACAATATACAACCTGTGTGAGAATAACTAAAGGGTATTAATTAAATTCAACAATTAGGGAGGTTTTAGGCATTAGTAAGATAAATTTTTGCAGCCATCTTAGGGTTCCAGAGATTTGGCCATGAATTTTACCTATGTAACTCACATTTACATATCCTGAGGTTATTTCTAGGGGAGAAATAAAATTCAACTCCAACATTAAATTGTGTTATGTAATTTAAAACTAAATAAATTGACCTATACAGTAGCATTATAGAAGTGTGGTATATATTCTCACAGAGTTATTCTGAATATGCTCATTTTAAATTTGATGGAGCTTTTTGTTTGGTTTGGATTTCGGTTGTGTGTGAAGGCAAATATATGTTCTTTAACAGAATAACAGAAAGGCCGAGGTGGGAACAGAACTCTGGAGTTCATCTGGTCCAACATGCCCACTCACACAGGGCCCCCTAAAGCTGGTTGCCCAAGACCATACCCAGATGGCTTTTGATTATCTCCAAAGATGGTGATTCCACACACCATTTGGACAACCTGTGCCAGCATTCAGTCACTCTCACAGGGATTTTCCTATGGTGAGTAGGAGATAATTCTTCTGCTACTCTACTTGGGCACAGTTCTGCTACTATACATCCTTTTCTTTTATTTAATTGTGCTCGTAGTTTATCAGCTAACTGGCAAACAGCACATCTGATTGTGCAATAATTTTTATGCTTTTTGAAAGATTTTAATATGACTCCCTTGAATGCAAAAAAAAAAACCTTGGAAAAAAAAAGGCAGAAGCTGAGGGCTTCTAATGGCACTAGAGAGTGGTAAAAGAGTAGCTTTGAAGCAGAAATTGTGATGATCACCACCATGGTTCACAAACCTAAAAATAAAGGCAGAACTATGAAAAATGTTCGTGAGGAACATATGAGTTAATCAGAGAACAAGTTGACTCATTCTGTAGGACACAACTGGAGGAACAAGAGATCATTGATATGCCACTGGAAAATATGTCTTTAATGTAGTCGATCCACTGCCAATCTTGTAATATTGTTGTGGCAACTGTAATTAGGACAGAATAACATTTAAGAGTATCTAAAGTATTAAAACAAGTGAAGTGGTGATGGTGCCCCTATCTGGTCATTAGCTATGTATCAGATGCTGTTTGATCACATTTTTCATAGCTTCCAGACTGATTTACATGTGTAAGAAATTAACCCACAACATTTTAAATATCAATCATCACAGCTCTTCAAAATGTATTTTAACGTCATTTGATTTCCCAGTGGAGGAACAGACACATGCAGTGTATTTATAGGTCTTCCAGTGCTGTCTAGTCTGGGAAATGAACCATCTATTTAAAAAATGTGTTTGTTTTGGTTATATTTCCAAACTGATGACTAAAACATTTTAAATACCTAAATAACAATAAGCATTTTTTTTACATTCTCACTAAAAAAAGCAACCTCTGAGTTGTGTACGGATGCAAATTAATAGCAGCAAGAGTTGAAGAGCAAATAAGGACAGACATGCAGATAAGAAATTAAAACTGCACATCATTTGCATATTCAGCAGAGAATATGAATTTTTATCTGTGATACTGAATTAAGCTTTTGACTCCACACTCTTCCTTACATACAACAGTCATGCTTTCAACATAAATGCAAAATTAAATCTGAGCTCACATCCTTTCCTCTAATTTATTTTCTTTTTAAATAACTAGGCCATAGAGTGCTTATTAGGCATGAAAATGCATGGGAGCTGGAGTGGCTGCTTTCAGATTCTACAGGGTATGCAGGATCAGGCTGGCAATGGAGCTAATTAGCAAACCAACACTTCAGCTATTGCTGAGCAGTGCTTGCGCAGGGCCAAGGCTTTCTCTGTTTCTCTCTGACCACGAGCAAGCAGGCTGGGGGTGGGCAAGATGCTGGGAGAGGACACAACCTGGGCAAAGGGACATTCCTTGCCATTTAATGACATGCTCAGCAACAAAACTGGAGGGGAGTCACAGCAAAAAAGTCAAGATAATATTTCTCATGTGAAAAGTCTAAAAAAACTGGGGGTAGAGGGCTGGCACGTATTCAATTTTCCGTCATTAGTAAAGGAGAAAATTATATCATTCTCCAGTACTTTTGGTTACCCTACATCTTACAACATTTGATTAGTCAGGTTTGGGTATTCCTGGTTCAAATTTCAAATAAGAGAAAATAGTAATATAAATCTTATAAATGTATGCTTTCTAAAAGTAATCTTTTGGTAGAGTAACACATCAAGAAAAAGAAAGAGAAAACTCCAAGGGAAACAAACCACTGAAAACAGGAAAAGCCAAACAACATATTGAAAAACTAAGTTTTAATTGTAGGTGCTCACTATATTTAATGTTCTAATCATCCTTTTCTACATGTACCTTTAATTGTTTCAAGGGCACCAAGAGAAGAGAAAGAACACACAGAGTAGTTCATTTTTGTACACTTTTAATTTAATGTACTCGCTCTTAAGATTGTTTACAAGAATAATAAAATCAACATTTCTTGGAAAAGGCTGGCATTCTACTGGCTGTTTGATCCCAAATTGTTGGGGTTTTTTTTGCCCTTTGAACTGCTTCCTTAGTATTTTGAAATGATCTCCTGGAAACTTATGAAACAATGCAGATTTTTATCTGGCCAAGTAGCCTTTTTTTCCCCATAGTCATTAACAGTAAAAGGAGAACACAGGGAACAAAATGTATATGCAAAAGTTCTTTGACAGCCAAATTAAGGTCTCTTTTACCTTCACATCTGTTCTTGAAGGGAGCCTACAAGAGATTTGAAGAGGGACTTTTCACAAGGGCATGTGGTAAAAAGACAAGGGGAAATGGTCTTAAGCTAAAAGTGGACAAGTTTAGATTAGGTATTAAAGAGAAGTTGTTCATTGTGAGGGTGGTGAGGCCCTGGAATAGGTAGCTCAGGGTAGCTGTGGATGCCCCATCCCTGGAAGTGTTTGAGGACAGGCTGGATGGGGCATTGAGCAACCTGGTCTAGTACAAGGGTAGGGAGTTGGAACTACTTGATCCCAAACAAGGATTTCCAACACAAGCCATTCTATGATTCAATGATCATGAGTCAAGAATTAATTCATCCCACAGCTATCATTTACCCATTACACCAACAAAATAATCAGAGTTTGTCCACTAAGTCATAAAACTCCGGACTGGGCACATAGCAGACTCAGCAACTTTATAGCCATTACATGCATCTGTAACCGTATGACTCTGTGTCACATGAGGTCCTTACAGAGATTCATGGCTTCAGTGCTACTTTAAATCCAACATCTCTTAGCTCAAATGAAAAGAGTTCAAATTTACATCACAAATCACAATGGAACAGGCAGAGTTTGATTTGTGATGCAGCCTTAAAACACCATTCACTTTCAGAAACAGCAGCAGGAGAAATCTTGATGCACAGAAAGGCACACCCACATACATTTGTACTTGAAAAGACAGCTCTGCTCAGGAAGCAAAACCATCCTTTCCCACATAACTGCTGTAGGGATAATTTGTGTTATAAATCTAAAGGGAAGCGGCTTCCTTATTGAGAAGACAAAACTAAAGTAAACTTCTCTGTCCTATTTAGTACAAGGATCCTTAAGTAAAATTCCTTGTTTATTCTGAACCTAGACCTGAATGGATGTAATAGTTCACTGCTGTAATCATTGTTTTATGTTTTTAGCTACAAGCTGTTGCTTTCTGCACAGAACAGAACAGCTGAAAAAGGTTCAGTGTGTTTAAATAAAAGAGATTTTTCACTTTTTCCAGTCATATCAGTGAGTCTAATCAAATAGATTACCTTTCACTTCAATCATTGCTCCATTATAGCCTTGGTAGTCATGAATGCAACAGTTATTAAGAGTATGGCATCATGAGGCTTTGGTATTACTTCTTTCCTGTTCTTGCTCCCAACTGTACAAACATAGGATTGGTCTTGGCTTCTCCTGGTTATTTTTCTGTTCTTTTCTCTTGCTCAATGTATCTCTTCCACATACAGAAACTATGATAAAAATAGAACTGTCACCTCAAAACGTTCACCCCCAAATACTGATTTCTTTACTCACTTCAAATAGGAAGGACTTAGAAAAGTTATTTTTTGGGGAACATTCTCCATCCATTCTATTTACACTGCCAATAATGATTAGGAGAATAATTTCTATCAACAGTCTGTGGATTAAACTACATGTCTCAAACAGTACAATATACTATCACTTCTATTTTTATCTGATTTTTATAAGGACTTCTTATATTAACTTATTTCTCCTTATTTAATGCCGCTTACTTAATATCACTTGAACAGTTATTGAAGAAAAAGAGAAAGAAGTAAGTGTCATACATAATTTACAGTTTCTTTTGATTAATCATCTTCTGTTGGCAGAACTGTTCATCTTTCATGTAAATAGCTTGGGAACATTCCGTAGTTCTACTGGACTCACACTGTATAAAAGCTACTGCTCAATTATTCATACACAGATTAAAGTGAATTAAAACTGTGATCTTGGAACATCAGGAAAATATTAAATTACCAAGAATTACTGATATAGAAACCTTCAAAGAAGTTATAAAAGTCAAATTCTCAGGTACTTTCTACTGTTACCTTTTTGGTCCAAAAATGAAAGAAAAACTTTTCTTTTTTTCTTTCTAATATGGTAATTTATTTTTTCACAATTTCAATTAATTTTGCCGAAGATTTCAGAGAATTTTGTTCTTACTAAAGGAGATCATTTCAAGGGATAAATTACAGGAGTAGTTCACAGGATTTATGTGGTTTTATGCTGACCTCAAGCCCTATGCAGTCTTCTCATGACTAAAAGGGCAGGCTGGAGCTTCCTTCCCTGCCCATGATGTCTACAAACTGTAACATTGATGTGTTCAGATTTATCACCAATTTAGGCAAAGAAAAAGGAAAATACTGAACCTAGCATTGTGGAGCAATATCTTTCTGTAATAAGAGTTCCAAAGAGTTGTCAAAGAGTCCAATTTTGCCTTTCTCAATAAATTTGGGCTCTCATTTTGGGAAGGTCAAGGATATAATTCAGAAAACCCAGGTAATGTACAGTCAGTCTCTCACCTGACACCTTGTTTTGCTGGTCTGTTAAGATCCCGGTAAGAAAGCATTTGGACTCTGTAAGATATCATTTAAAATTGTACTTATTAGAGGTAACACTATAATGAGAGAAGAATAAAGGTAATTTTATGACCCATTTGCTGCTGGCAGCTCTGTATGTTCAGTATTGAATTATTCTCTGATGCATATGTAACGCATCCTGCAGACAACATCCAAGGAATTTTGGTAATTTGAGCTATTATAGGATTTTATTGCAAGAAAACAACTCCATTTGTCATTTCTAGTATCAAACAGAAGGGATGTTCACATGAGAACTTCTTGCTGTGCCTTTAGATAAAGGCAAGGCCACGCAGGTGGTGTGATCTCTGGTGCATGGTGGGAGCTGCCTGCAGGCTCTTTTTTCACAGGGAGTGGGCTGGGCTTGTCCTGAAGCCAAGGGACAAAGGCAGCACAGCACCAGCCCAAAGGCAAAGCTGCATGTCCAGCACAGCTCAGGTTGGCTGTTTTGTGGATCACTAACGATATAATGTGGTCTTCTGGTCAGGACCACTACACACATCCTTCAGCCTGTTTTCCCTAGAGCTAATGCTGTATTTTTCACAGAGGGATGCTGAAAGGCATTTACATTTCTCCACAGAAGTTTTACATACCCATCCTGAAAGTTCCCACTCTCACAGCTGCTGTCCTACTGCAGAGAGAGCACAGGTCTCCTTACAGAGCTCACATACAAGTACCAAAAATTCTACTTCCGCCATCCCTTCTTCTTTCCTGTAACTGTACATCATGCAGAAATTAATGTTAAGTTAATCTAACTTTTCCCCCACATACTTGTTCAGTTGCACTCAATGCTTACAGTGCCTGTGGCTTTTTACTAATTTTTAATCTATGCATTTTCTCCTTTCTCAAAGAGAGCATTCTCCTTATTTCTAACACTCTTGTACTTCTGAACACCCATCCTTCTTCCCTTCTATATGCAAGACAAAACAAAGAGGGGGAATATGAAATTGTGTGAGTATGTGTATATATGAACCCTGCTTAGGGGTTTCTTTACCCTCAAGCACACACACATATACACATGCACTTGGCTGGGTCCTGGAGTGAAAGAGGATGCAAACAAGCTCAATGGGACACAAACCCACATCCCTGCAGGAAGTGAAAGAAACAGAGCTGTTTCTCCACCTGCAAGCTGTGGCATGTAGCATCTTTATTACTGCCACTCTCAGGACTGAGCAGAGCTCAAATTCGAGGATAAATTATACCTTCAAACAGCATAATCAGACTCTGAAAATAAGGCTAAAGCCCTGCACCCAGAATTCCCTGTACCTGGCACCCTAAGAGAATGAATTTGATATCCTGCCTCTACAAGTCACTGCTTTCTGTACTAATGTTCAAACTGTGGTGCACCAGAAGCAGACACAGAGAACAAACACTGCTCAGCTCTATGCAGAGCACATATAAACAACTGGGGCCACATTGCAGCTTGCTCTACATGGGATGAACCATGCAGTCATCGTGCTTACTGTGGCATTCACAGCCAGGAGCCCAGCACACAGGCTGAGGTGGCCACTGCCCAAGGCAGGTCATGGCCAGTGCACACACAGATGTTGTTGAAAAGGATGATCCTAATGTTAGGAGCCTCTAGCAGGCATCTACAGAAATGTTCCACGCTTGTTCTAACTGAAGGTAAACTTCAAGCCTAACGTGTGACAAATGAGGTGTGACATCTTCTACCATGGGAAAGAAAAGTGACAGGATCACACAAAAATACCTGCTATGTCTGGGAAATGCTTAAATGACCACTTGCCACTTTGGCTTAAATCCTGAGTTTCATTAGTTCACTATCTAAGTAGTATTCAAAACATCAACTTTTATTAGGAGAGAAAAATTTAATTCAATTAATATGCAGAATTAAAATAATTCAATCGGAAAGATATGCTGAATTTTTATCCTACATCAGGTGCATCCTTTCATCACCAGCACATTGCACAGCCAATGTACTATTGTCACAAGCACAGGTGATTTAATCACTAATTAATGAAATCCTGCAATCAGAAATATAACACAGCAACCCTTTGAGTCTAAATGAGAAATTCTAATCAGACTTAAATAGTTTAGTTGTTCCAGTTATTGCAACGATCTTTGTATTCATGTTCTTTTTAATAGGATGAGACAATGTGTCAAAAATGCTGTTACCCAAGTACAAAGCTCCATGCACTGTATGTCCAGTTGCCTAATTCTATCTTAAGTCTTGAAGCAGCTGTTGGGTTTGTTTTGATAAATTATTATCACTAGTTTTCACAGGTTTTAATTCACTGTATTTATTTGAGGTTTATTCCATTATGGCCACAGTACCTTTGGTATCCTGATTACTTTTTCAATCCAGTTTGCTTCAAATTTCAATAATTACACAGAACTTGTAGTTGCAAAAATAGGAAACAAGTATATCAACAGATGTCAACATCAGATGACAAAACTCACCTAAAATTGTAGTAAATATAATAGTTTTTCCAACTTAACTCCAAATCATTTTTTTAATTACCAAAAATGAATGATGCTTGGGACCAGACTCCTCAATCTGATGATTTGGGCGCTGTTTTTCAGAAAGCTGCAGTAAAATGCATCTGCATTACTCTTGCTATGTACTGCCCTCTCGTGGATTCATCAGACAAGAAACCCCAAAAAAAGGAAACGCTAAGAATATACAGACACCCAGGAGATTGTTTTCCCAAGCCCTGTAAACCCTCTCCACATGTCTGACTTTGGTCACAGAAGTGGGTCCACAGGAATTCACACCCAGAAATATACATAAGCATTTACAGAACTGATCTCTAATCATTCAGGGAATTAATATATTAATGACTCTTTCCATTCAAATTACGGCTCTTCATGTCTTCAAAATAATCTATTTATGGTTTTTACATAAAAATACCTTATAGATTGGAATTTGATAATTTTAGCTACCAAATTTTCATTTTGTATCAATTATAATTGAAAAACACTTTAATTAATGAAAGCCTTAAGCTGCTTTAGAATCAAGCCAAGTATTTTAAAATTAAGCCAAAGTCTATAGCATTTTTAATAGGCACTTACAAGTAATGTAAATAGTTTAGAACTCATGTAAATTTATGATACACATATTTTTAGGTCAAGACTGGTAAAACACCCAGATTTTGACTACCAGAAGGAACATTTTATGCAAGCTGCAGAAAAGAGAGACACTTCAATACAGCTGGCACATTGAGCAAGACAGATCTGCAAGTATTCTCAAAAAAATCCTTTGAGTGTTGTTTGCTCTGTGTGAAAATATGAGTTTCTCTACAATTAAGTCTGCTCCTGAAATTCACAGATTCCTGGATTTTTTTTTTAGTCTTCAAAGCTGGGCATGTAATTTATCTCTGAATTTGGGATAGTCTGCTCCATTTTTTTAAAGGCTAAACTGAATTTATTCAAAGGCCTGCCACAGGAAGAGTGCTTTGGTCTGCTCAGTATATAGCTAAAAGTCTGTGTCAATAACCTCATTCAGCCCAGTCCAAAAAACCCACATTCCCTTCCACCTCCTTCCCCAATTAATTGATTTCAACTAATTTTGAGAGGAAAAAGATCAGAAGCTTTCAATTAGCACGGTTTACTATAGGATGATGAAACAAGCTCTGCCATTGATCAAGGAACATAATATATCCATTGTTTCCATCATATTTTAAATTAAGACTTCAGAATGGGGTAAATTATTCTTTATTTCTCCTCAATCCAAAAAAGTGGGCATTTCAGAATTCTTTCACAAAAAGCAAATGGACATTTGACAGGAAAATCAAATCCTGATAATCTAGGATTTTAATCCATGTTTTCAACTCTGTTGATCACTCAAATCAAGGTATAATGGACCATAACTTTGACGGGAAATAAAAGTATTGGAGATGAACAGTTGCAATGCATGACCACCTCCAGATGTAATGAGGAAAAACATAGTTCTGAGTTCAATGCTGTAGTGAAACTGAAGATTCAGCTCACAATCTGAATTCATTGCTAGCATCTAGGGGCAGATCAAAGATATAGATTTCTCTATGCCAACAGCATGGAAAAGTCTCCACCACCCAGCTGAGTCTGTGCTCATTTCTTCTGACTCCCAAGAACCAGAATATGCAGTTCTTTTCCATTGCTTCATTCAGGATTGAGCTTTTGTGACATTGCCCATTTTCAAATACACTTTAGGGAACAGATGGATAGGATGACAAATTTTGCATGTCTATGCAATATAATCCCTTATGGAACAAGCTGCCAGATTTTAGTATTTCTAATTTACAAGAATGTTTTTATGCATTTTATCAGTATCAGACACTGCAGCTCACTTTCTGAAGCAGCTAGAAGTAAATAGCTATAGATTTTAGAATGGATAGAAGAGAAATGCACTTCAGGGAATTTTAAATTCAATAGAAGTCTATTTGAGTGTTCAGTTCTTTTATATGGGCACCTTTTGGAGCCAACTAGGAACGCTACAGAATGAGCACAGGAAAGTTTTTGCTCTCTGGTCATCCAATCAAATTGAGTAGGTCAGCTTTAGAAAGGGAAGTGTTCTTCTATTTCCCTTTGAGACTCTTACTCGTGCATTGATGTGATATTCTGGTTTGTGCCTGTTCTCTACTATTGTATTGATACAAGAGGACTCAGGCTCAAGAATACTGGTGGTTTTGTTTGATCTCTCTTGCAGTAGTAAAATCAGAGCAAAAGCAGGATTCAGAAGAAGAAAGGGACCGCAAAGAGCCTTAGAGACTTGTGGATTCCAGTGATTTCCATGGCAGTAGCAGAAAAAAAAATTGGCCTTATTCAATTTTCTTTTGTGGTGCATTGCTTTGTTCCTATGGTAGATGGCACTAACAGTATTTATTATCAAGTTTACCACTTTTCACCTAAAATAATGAGTTTAATTATTTATAGTTTTGCCAAGTACCAGTAGTTTGCTCTTAGATTTTTTTTCCAGGCTAAGTATCACATCAGCTTGAAATCTGGTGATGAGGAGCAAGAGAAGGAAATGAACATAATTTAATAAAAATAATTCAGCTGTGTAGTCAGAATTGGTTGAGACTTTTTTTACCTATGTTAAAAAAATGTAATCTTACTTTGCTAAAATTTGCTTTTTGAAGTAGGGACTTGAATTTCAGATGGCCAAGGATGGGAAGGGGGGAGTGCCAACCAACTGCTATATCAAGAATGTAGTTTTTTCATCCTTTTGAAACACTAAGTCCCACTGAGGTGAAAATATGGCAGGGCAAAATAACTGCATGAGTGCCAGTAAATCAGAACCTTTAAATGATAATCTGAGAAGTAAGGTGTATTCAAAGGTAATATTTCACAACAGTGGTGGAATACTAATAAACATAGCATGTGGTATTCCCAGGAGTTTTGGGGAAAGCAGGCTGTGACAAAAATCTTGAGTGCTTTGTACAAATGAGAGCTCCAAGCAATTTGGAAAGTGAAAACCAAAATATGGAAAACAGTGGCTGAGCTATTTTATATGAAGAGAAAAAGAAATGTATAAGAGAAATGAGATCTACAGATTTACTGAGGCTCTCTGCATTGCTGATCCTCTGTTTCATGTAATAGGCAGTTCTGTTTGCTCTGCAATGCTAACTGGAAGATTATTTAGCAGCATTGTTAAATCAACATATCATACTGATGGCTTTTGAAGCCAGATAAACCATCTAAGTCATCTGTTGACAGGTTCACAGAATCTCAGGATGGTTGAGTTTGGAAGGACCTCTGGAGGGCATCATGTCCAACCTCCCTGCTCAAGCAGCATCACATAGAGCACAGGACCAAGTCCAGGAAGCTTTTGAATATGTTTAAGGATGAAGACCCAGAACCACCCTGGGCAACTTTGCCAGCCCTTGGTCACCATCACAGTGAAAAAGTATTTCCTGGTGTTCAGAAGGAACCTCGTGTGTTTCAGTTTGTGCCCATTGCCTCTGGTTGTGGCACTGGGCACCACTGACCTCTTGGTTCTGTCCTTGATGCCCCCTCCCTTCAGGTATTTTAATACTTTGATCAGTTTTCCCTGAGCTTTCTCTTCTCCAAGCAGAACAGTCCCAGCTCTCCCAGCCTGTCCTTACAGGAGAGATGCTGCAGTCCCTTCACCATCTTTGTAGCCTTTCACTATACTCTCTCCAGTACATCCATGTCTCCCTCTATTTCTCTGGAGTCCAGAAATGGAACCAGTCCCAGGCCAACACCTCCATTGTCTCTTGGCCCAAGAGAGCCCCACATCTCCCTGCCTGCTGCTGCAGCTCAGCTGTGAGGCAGCCTTCATCCCCAGCTTTGCCCAGCCATGCTGCATGTTATTCATCCAAACCTAACTCAGTCATGCTGATCTGAGCCCCATGTTGACTATGGCAGAAGACAGTTGCCACAGATGTGTATCACAAAATCACGGAATGGTTGAGGTTGCTGAGTACAAGACAGCTATTACTCTAAGTTTCTTCCTAGTGTTGATAAATCATTTATAAATCTTGGCAAAATTAGGGGAAGAGGAGAAGCAGCAAAGAAACAATGTAAAATTTTAGCTTTGTAGTCCAGCTTCAGTTGAGAGAGAGAAAAAAATGTGATAGCAAATATTTATGGTCTTTCAACATTTTGAGCAGGGCACACAAGTAAAACCTAGTGAGATAAAGAAATTCAAATTAAAAAACAGCATGATGTACATTTTGCACATATTCTGTGGGGATTTAGATCCTATGCAACCAGAGATACCAGTGACTCAGCACACCATTTGAATTAAAAATAGGACTTTGCCCAAAACAAATAAATATTTGTTACAAAGATCACTGCACTTCAACACATACCCCACCTTTTACTGTACACTCCAGGCACTTAGGTCTATGAGGTCAGTGATTCAGTTACACTGCCAGAAGCCTCCCTTGTGACAAGTCACCTTGTTGCCATATGGTTATAAAACAAGAGCACAGACACTCTGTCAGAAATCTGCTGGATTTTTTTTCCTCTCTCTTCATCTTTAGTCAAGTTAGAGCTACACAAAAGTGTGTGAATAACAGCCCTGGTGTGACTATATTCTTCTGTAAAATCACAAAAGGGTTCAGCTTGAGCAGAACTGACACCAACCTCCCAACAATATCTTACCCAGATCCATCAGCCCTGGCCTCCAGTGACCTCTTCCAGCAGTGTGCTTCATTTAAATCCAGTTTAGACAGAAGTTTCCCTGGTGGAAAAGGCTTGCAATGCTGGCAGATCTGTTCAGGCCTTGGCTCAGGCTGACTGAACCAAGATCACCACCACATTACACATAGTTATCCAAACAGCACATAGATGGCAGTTGTTGGTCACTATCTATCCAACCTGGAATATGTTATTAACTGATTTTTATGACCATACTGGTGGTTATTTGCATCAATATTGGCAGCTTTTTAAAGACAGATTGGGGACCTATTCCTAGCAAGATGTTCGGTAGGTAAATTATTTAATAATGTAATTAAAACTTTGCAAACTGGAGGAAGAAATCAAAAGGGATTGCCTAAAACCTAAAATTATCCTGTGAAGACTATGCTCTCCAAGCTCCCTCATTTTTCAGCGGTGAAAGGAAGTTTTCTTGGGCACAAAAACTTAAACCTACCTATGTCACCCATAATCTCCCTGTTGAGAAGTCCCACAGGAAGCCCAGGGTTATAAGTTTGTGAGGGTTAAGTTAACAGGATGTAAAAGACCCTCTATGAGGCACTATGTAAAGTAAGAAGAGTAACAGGAGCTTGTGGGATGGTTTTGTTTACTTTATTTTTGATGGCTCAAAAATATTTCTTAATTATGCATTTAATTCTCAATGAAGAACAGTGTCAAATTGCTTATAGCAGAGACCTGTAAAGAAAGTTGTTATTTTTTATTGGATGTACCTCAGGGTACGATGTCTCTGTGATTTCCTCTGTGATTTTGTTCATTTCCCAGGCCTACCTGACAACAGCTGCCTCATCAGCCTGATAAATCAACACACCTGCAGAGAAATGCAACAACAAGAGCTGGAGAAGAAGATAACATCTATTTTGACATGATTAACATATTAAAAAAAATAATAAAAGGTCAGATGTCTGATTCTGGGCATATAAGGCATATAACTAGATAAATGTAAGTCTTGTGTGGGGAACAAAGAAAAAGAGGAAGGAAAAGCACTGCCTGTCTGCATCCACTAATCCCACAGTTATACTGCAGGCAGTGGTGGGATCCCCACTGCAGAGCTCATTCCCAGCTACCTTTGCTTTGTAGCAGCTCACTGGTTTACCCTGTTCCACTCTGTCACAGCCACAATAAACCTCCTATTAAACTGCAATAGCTTAGTCATTACCATATTTTGACTCAAGTAGTGTAACAAAATACCACCTGTTGCAGTGGTTTGTGTCCCTAAAACCCTTTTCCCTAAAACCCCTACCCCCTTAGGAAGCCTTGGAAGGAGCCCAAGGGCAGGGACCCCTGGCGTGGAGTCTCCGATGGCATGCCCCAGAAGGGCTGAGCTTCTAGGGGGCTGGCTCCCCTTCCCCTATTTGTCCTATCACCTGCCACTCTCCCTCCGCTCTCCTCCCTGTGCTAGAAGGTTCTGTTGTATTCTATGTATTGTTGGTTTACTCCCATGTCATTCATCCTCACTCCTCCCTCTCCCCTTCCCTAGTGGTTTATTAACCCTGGACCCTCCCTAATTCCTCCCCTGGACCCTCACGTTATTGGCTATCCGGTCATGTTATAAGCTGATGTCGAGGGCTGTTCGAGGCTCTCAGCACGAGACCCCTCAAGAGGAATAAAGACTCTGTTTGTCTCTGCCGGGAGTCGCTCCATTTCTCCACCGAATCGCTCGTGGTCAAGGAAAGATCCAAGAACCCACGCCCACCCTCTCAGCCCTCCTTCCCCCTGAGAGCTTGGGCTCCGAAGCTCCCACGTCTCCCCACCCGGAGGTTAGGGTTTTCGTGGTCATCAGGGAGGCGTAGGAGGACCCCTCTGAGAGGGCCCCGCGGAAGACCCCCGAGCGCAAACACCCCGGCTTCATCCCGGCCGGCGGTGCATGTTTTTATTTTTTTATTTCTATAACCACCAATAGAATTAATATTCTTAGACTTATTCCTGATAATAGCATGGAAATTTCCATATGCTTTAAGGAGGGAAATAATTTAGAAATTATCAGCTTGATATCATGATGGTAAAGAAACTGTATGGTCTGTAAAAACTTATTAATAAAATGCTTTACCCTGCTAAAGTAAAATGTGCTCATTAAACCTCTCGGTGACCATTTCTTGATTTGGTGCATATATTACTCATAGTGTTTTGCTTATGGTAAATACCTGAGTTACATTCCCCAAACCTTCCAATATTTTTTAAATATTATAAAACTGTATTTTTCTACTGCAAGTGCCTATAGGTAAAGAAATTAAGCAGCTTCTAGAACATAAAACAAATATACTGATTTTGAAACACAGGCGCTTCTGATAGGTAAGCGACAAAACTGGATGTATATACTTACAGTCATCTGGTGAATCACTGGGTAAAATATAGCAGACCTGATCCGATCCCACATATATTATCCACAGGAGTTGACCCATACAAGCCTAAACGGCATGCTAGCAAATCCTAGTGCTCCAAACCATGCACACACATCCTAAGGCACCTTAAATGCTTCCCATGAAGGAGCTTGATGTGATAGAGAATCAAAATAGATCTTACTGCAAAGTAAGCAGTGTATGTATGTATACATCAAGTTCTCTGTGGAATGTAAGAATTTTTAGATGTGGTTTGAGTGACTTTATGATAATAGCAGAGGTTTTTGCAAGAATACTTACATTCGTGAGATTGCCTTAAAATATTTTCATGATGCTTAGAATTTTTCCCATATATATCAGAGTTAAGATTTACTGTTGAACAGCTGGAATGACAGCCCATCAATACAGAGTGAGAAATGACTGCAGTTGATTCCTTTAATTTAAGGTTTCATTTAAGATGTGATACTGATCTTCATCTAAAATTAGGGTTGTAATTTGTTAGAAGCAGCCTAGAGGATTTTTCTCTTATTTTAATCACCACGAGTGATTTTAAATCAAATTAATAATCCTATCTGATAATATTTCATGCATTTCATCTAAACTTCCTAGACAACTGTCTAGCAGCAGAGGAATGGAAATTTCTAATGCCATTGCAGTGTTCTCCACAGTAATATCAGAATGTAAAGCAAACGGCACACCTGTGACAACTTTTCCTCATTTGGGTTCCTACTTCTACTATTCAGGCAGTAAGTGGATTCCTAAGATCTCTTATACATTGGTTGCTATTTTTTTCTTTCTGACAAGCTTTCAGCATGTGATAATATCTGCCTGTTTGTTACCTTGTTCTCTTTGTCAGATCCTTGGAACTGATTAAACAGCTTAGTGAACTGACTTCATCATGTTTAGAGCTGAAACCTGCTCCGTCACTTTCCATCAAAGGAGATAAGATTACAAAGGAGTCAACACATCAGTGACCCCTGAAGAATCTCTATAATTTCTACTTTCTCTGCTATTACATTTCTCTGCAAACCCCTTAACTTCAGTGGTAGTGCCATTTCTTTTTTTTAAAAAAAGCAACCACTTACACAGACTAAAGTGATTCTGAGAAACACTATGCCATTTCAAAAGCATCTGGTTGGTCCTGTTCAAATATCACTGCTATTTCTTAAGTTAGAATTTCAAAGTCCAAAATTCCTGTAGAAGTCTTACTCGAGTAACTCAAATGGCCTGTTCAGAGCCTGTTTAGTAATAATAAATGATATTTCCCATAAAAAGACAAACCAAAGATATAGGGACTAATGTAACCATTCTTTGGCAAGGCTTTTTAAGAAGAAAAAAAAATTGACAGATATCCATGAGGTATAAAAGTAGCATGATGTTGTTCCCTCCTCAGCACATTATCTTAGACTCCCACAGCAACTGACAATGTGGTCTCCAAAGCAATTTCGGTATTTTATTTCCTTTGGTTTTGAGCATTTTCCTTCAAGTGTCACAGGACTTATAAATACTCTTGAATAAAAGATGGTTGCCAGTGACAATTGTTGCAGTTCCAGAAAAACTTTTTGCCAACTTATTTCTCATGTGCTAAAATGTGAATGTAGCAAATAAATTGCATGTATACATACACAGGACTGAAACCAGTCTTCTTAAAATTAACCAGGGACTTATTTATACACAGGGTAAATGAGGTGCTAAGTAGTCTCATTTGACGTTGTCATAAAAAGAGACAATTTCAGACTCGTGGGTTCTTAAAAAGATGTTTTATTCCAGAGCCCACGAGGTCCGGTGGATTCCGAAGGGAAAAAAAAAAGGGGTGCGAGGAGAAAAAAAGAAAAAAAAGAGTCCCGGGCAGTGATTAGACTACCCTGGCTACCGGTTGGTAGCCAAAGATAATCCTGTTCAAAGCTGGGGTGAACCTGATCTAAAATCAGGTTCAAAATAATTAAGTTCGATTTATCCCAGAGAGGGAGGAGGCCAAGCACCCAGCTTCGAAGAGCTGCTGCACCACTAGTTGGTGAAGGAGCTCACAGGGACCACCTGCACTGATGGGTGGTAAAAAGGCTAAGGGGTCCCAAGGGCAAAAAGCCAAAAAAAGTTTCTCTCTGATTTGGTCTTCGATTTTTATAAGTTTCTGGTCCCGCCCAGATCCGCCCCTGTCCTGCCTCCATGGTTTGAAATGATTGGGTATACTAATTAATGAGGGGAGTCCTTTCTGCCAATCAGCTCGATGTTGTCTAGGGGTGTAAAAATGCTGATGTCATGATGACTGGAAAGGCGGGAAAGACCCTCATTAAAATTCATGGTTTCTATGGAGGCAAGTGACAGGGCTAACTGTTAGTTTCTAAATTTAGAAGTGGTGGTGCAGTGGGGCTCTAATATGAAGCTGGGTGTTGGGCAGCCAAAGGGTTTTACACATTAAATAAAATATTAAATACATTCATTCTTAATAAAAATTACATTAAAAAATAGGATTTTCACATGGGATTCAAGGTGTACAGTAAGGGGTTACAAGAGTTGAATGCAAATAACATTTACAACATTTTATTTTAAACAAACATTTTTATAACTTGTTTTCTTTTAACTTTCTCTTTGGTTTAATAACATTTAGTTCTCTGTTAACTTTAGCACTCTGTAGAACTGTTTTAATCTACCTAGAAAACCTTAAAACTAAATTAACAACTCTTTTATTATTTTATAAAAGTAATAACTTAATAAACTTTATAATAAGGATAACCGGCTATAACAAGGACAATTGATTAACTTATAACAACCTATAACATATAACATGAAACCCATTTAACATTTTAACAACTATGATTTAACTAAGTGTGCTGTGAATATGCAAAAGATCATGAGGTAAAGTTCATGTATGACAGACGTCATTTTAATTTAAGGGAAATAGATTTATCTGCATGTGCTTGGAAATTAACCAAAGATTCCATGGTGCTTTGTCAAAAGTTCACTATGCCTTTTCCATGGAATCCAAGAGGCATATCCTGTTTCTGAATGCAAGACATGATTTACATACCTAATAGGGCACTGCAAGTTTTAGTTCAAGTAAACAAGTTAGGCAGGACATAAAAAAGGTATCAGTCTGCCTACTGCTAGACTGAGGGAATGTACTCATGGAGAGCTCATCCTACTCCCATTTTCAATGGACTTTGTGATTTTGAAGTTTAGTTTGAATGCAAATGTTTATCCATTTTTCATCTCAATTCAAAGAAAATCTATGTGACAAGTGCAGAATAAAGAGTGGTTAAAAACATCACAGGCTAGAAATATAATTCTGTAGTGATCTTGGTTTTTTTCTACAGTGCTGCTCCTATTCAGTCTTTAGACAGGCTGGAGAAATGAGATGAATGTGAAATAATTTGTCCAACTGTAGTCTGGAAAAGACTCTGTGGCTTAGTCTAGACACAAACTTTTTCCAATTTCCTCCTGCTGAAGGGGAAGGAATAATTTGTGGGTGATCTTTGCCTGTTATATACTCCTTCCATCACAGGAGCTGGGAAGATTCGTGACTCTATTAGTTCTCTAATTTCCTTCCCACGAAGTCTCCTTGACACAAAAGCACATTGACATGTGCCCACTCATCACAAGAGTCTTACAGACTGGCAGAAGTGTTACAACAAAGTCTTAATATAGATATATATCTGTTTGTATAAACCTGCAAAGTTCAAAGGGAGATAAATTTTTAAGGGAAGTAAATTATATGTTATTTTCCAAATATCTAGAGTTAGAGGACCTCATCAGTGCAGTAACACTGTGTGAATGGGAGTCTGTCAAAACTTTGTGGGAGTTCATCTTGCCACTGTGACAGGTCACCTCGCCCCAGAATTAAAATATATTCTTCAATATTATTTCATGTTTTGACCTCGGTCTCTCTGACCAGAAATAAGAGTGATACAGTGGCAACAAACTTGAAAGGACTGTCAATCCAAAGTTTAGTAAGTACACAAGGAAGGACCATCTGGGACTGTGTAAACAGGCATGTAGCCAGTAGATAGAGGGCAGTCATTATTGCCCTTGGCACTTGCTATACAACATCTGGAATACTGTGTCCAGTTTTAGGGCCCTGATACAGAAAATGCCATAATTAAACCAGTACACGTTCAGTGAAGGGCCAACACAATGCTGAAGGGCTGGAACACTCCTACGAGAAGAGACTGAGAAATCTGGACCTTCAGTGTGGTGAAGGACAGATTTGGAGGAGATTGAATAATACCCTGTCAGTAACTATGAGGAGATCACTGGAAAGACAGAGACAGGCTAATACAGCAGTGCATGGTGGGAACACAAGAAACAACAGACAGATGGACACAAGAGGAGATCAAACATATGAATTAAATCTTTCTCACTATTGGGACAGTGACAGTGAAAGAGGTTGCCCAGAGAGGAAGCACAGTATCTGGTCTTAAAGGTTTTCAAGACGTGACTGGATAAAGCCCTGGTCTCACCTCATAAATATGCATCTTTTGAACAGAAGGTTGGATTAGGAACCTCCTGAAATCCAACACTCTTAAGAGAAGGGGGATCAATTTAATCAAGTATTCTCTGTATGCACTTACTCAGGACATTGGTTTTTTGCTGATAAACTCCATGTCATTATTGGGTTTCATTACTGAGGGATACGAACATGTTATCACAGATACAACTGCAATGATCATACTATAGAGTTTTAGTGCTGCTTGGACATACCACCCGCAATTTAAATAGACTGTTTCAGGTAATAGTCACACTCTGGCTCAAATCTGTAACTCCCAGAGCTGGCAGTGGGAATAAGGAGTTTTGAAAACACTAGGTTTGAAAACAAGATGGTAGCAAGACCGTAACTTTACACACAGTTATAGTGAGGACAATTCAGACAGCTCCATGGATAATTTTTTTCCCAACAACTTTCTTAATATAACCTATAAATCCTTATAAAATTCATTGGTGTTCCATCTTCCTCGCTTTACTGTACTTAAAGTATTATTTGCACAGATGGTCCCAGACACAAGGAATACCCATTACACTAGCAACTGTATCAACAAATTTTAAAATAAAGAAGTCTGGGGAAGGAAAAGAGTGGAAAACTTTATCATTTCTATATTGTTATCTCCACATTGTTTCCCATCACAAAGTCTTATGTTGAACACCCCCACACACATTCCCAGTTAATAACTTCCTTGCACAGATATTAATGGGTTTGGATGGAGTCTTAAATAGAAAAACAAACCCCTCCTCTCCAAGAAAAGCAGTAAGACAGTTGAATTGCCATTTATCACTGAGACATTGGACACTAAGACATGACATTTTAAAAGCAGTAAGTGCTAACCTTTATTTGCTAAGATCAAAGGGTAGTTTGAGCAATTGCACCACTGTTCTTGGGTACACTGGCAAATCTTTTATCCTAATCTCAGGTATTTTCACTCACGCCAAGTAAGGTGTGGATGCATACCTGAAAAAAATCTGCATTTAACAATGTGTTTAAAGTCTATTATATTAATTTGTATAATTGACAGTATATTCCAATATTATATTAAATACTAATATAAAAAGAATCCAGGTAATTGTTTAAGAAAGAAAAGAAATAAGAAATTGCTAGTTGAATGGAATGTAATCACTTGAGGCAATTGGAAAAGCCAGCTAGGACAAAAGAGAGAGGAACTTGAAAGGAATCTGCAAAAGATTCACTCACTGCAAAGAATGAGGAAAAAGAGATGTAGTCATAGATTACTAGAAGACCTGGGAACTAATGGACAATTAGAGTGAATGAATACACTGAGGGATGGGAAATTCTAACAGGATACACTTCACACTAAAGGAAGCACTGGCCACCCTGAAGTGCCCCAGGAGTTTCCTGGCTGCCTCCCTTTCTTTCTGGCAGGCCAGTCTTTCAGTGAGGAAGCCACTCTGCTAGGAGCTGATGTGGAAGCCTTCCAAAACCTTTACCCAGGCTGCTGCAACAACAGAATGCCTCAAGACACCACCAAGATAGTGAAGAAGCTAGCAAAGTACATTTTATTGAGCACTAGTTAATATATTTCTGATTAACCCCCAAAATATGCACAAAAATATGCTTGCTTTCTATTTTGACCATAAAGGGTTCTCTTAAACTGTGCTTTGCTCAGGCACAAACCTGCACCTTGTTTCAATGCCAAACAGGTCCCAAAGACCAAGGCATGGCTTTAGTGCATACTTTGGAATCAATAAATAGAGAAAAGGTATTTTGTCATATATGCAATATATGTATATATAAACATACACGTATTTTTATCATGTTAACTTGCTAAACACTGACAAAAAATGACCCCAGGATATTTTACAGTTTTTGCAACGAGCAGTTTAAAGCTGCTGGAGCTCCCATCAGTGGTAGGAAGTGCAAATGTGTTATTTCTGACACTAGATGGCAGGAGATTGAAGTAAATAGCTTCTGTGGGTCAGAATAGCCTTCGTAATAAATCAGTTTAAAAAACAAATGCTTGACATTATGTTTATCAGGTGATCAAATCAAATTGAGAGATATAGTGAGGATTCTGAAATGAAGCAGAACAAATTTTTGAGTTTTTAAAGCTAAAATGTTTCTCAGACAATGGCTGTTCAAGCACACACGTGTAAGCTCAGTAAAGTGGAGTTCACAAAGGATTTAAAAAATGGTAGAATTGATTCTACAAATTTCTAGCCTCAGTGAAGTTCTTCCAGGTGTGCTTAGAAGCTGGTTGAGTCTCACTTTTTCAGTCATCAAGTGTTTTGTTGGTCTGTTTCTTTATCAGAATTATATTTTAAAGCAGTCACCAGCTACATCCATCACACAGGGCTGTAGTTAAGGTGATACAGAGCCAGTAAGACGAGCTGGCACCTTTCACTATTCATTATGTGCCCTTTGAAAATGGTGAGTATCATTATACCTCTTTTCTAGACAGGGAAACTTAAGCTGAGGAAGATTATATAAATTGTGCAAGATCATCATCAGGCTAGCAGCAAGTCCAGTCAAAAACTTAAATCCCCCAGATTCTTGGCCTCATGTTTTAGCCACTGCCTTCCAACAGCATGATAAATACCCACCAAAAAAAGATTGTGGCATCTGTTGTCATCTAGCAATTTTTCTTTCGTATTGATTCTTTATATGCAATGAGTGATCATCACAAGTTTCTAGTATCTGCAGGGGGCCAGAGAGGGACTCTTCATCAGGAATTGTAGTGATAGGACAAGGAGCAACGAGTGTAAATAGAAAGAGGAGAAATTTAGGTTATATATGAGGAAGAAATTTTTTACTGTGAGAGTAGTTAGACACTGGAACAGATGCCCAGGAAGGTGGTGGATACCCAAAACCTGGTAGTCTTCAAAGTCAGGTTGGATAAGGCCTTGAGCAACTTGGTCTAGTGGGAGGTGTCCCTGCACATGGCAGGAGTGGTTGGGACTAGATGATCTCTAAGACCCATTTCAACACCTAATTCTATGATTGGGAGTTTAACCAGCCTCTGGTAATGGGAATGGGGCTAATCCCAATCTCCTACTAAACCACTTCAGCTGATGGTTTATCTGAAGGATCCACATTTATTATGGATCCTCTCAAACAAAGGACACTTGTCTTAGATGTTATAAATTATCCATTTACAGGTATCATATTGACATTAAACCACCCAATTGACTCGTTCTAATTCACTGTTCCTGTGTTTTTTGCACTGGTTCAGTTTAGCAGATCAGACATTCCATATCTCTAGGGAGCCTTGCTTAGATGGGTCCCATTAATGACAGCATCCTAATAACCCCCATTCCCTTTGTTCACCTGTTAACTTGTCTCTTAACCTGTCAATTTGCACTTTAGTAATATTGCATACAGCTATTCCTGATTTGTGCTATTCAGAACATTGAGCAATATGAAATCATATCTTTTACTTCTAAAAAATCAGAATATCTTGCACCTATGTGGCAATCAACCCAGCTCCCAGCAGGGTAGCTTACGCTTGTGAATAAGTGTCAAACATACTCAGTTTAAATCTTTTGATGTACTTTTTTTTGCCATCCATTCTGACTAACTTTACTTCCACTCCAATCCTCAGATTTTTTTTTCTAATTGCACCCTGTGTAAACCACTCCTCTGTCTTCCCTAGGACTTGTCAGACCGACAACCTTACCTAGATCAGCTGCTCTGCATTTGTAATACCTAATATGGAACACTATTTGACTTTTCCATAAACTTTGCAGAGATCCATTATTTATCTAAAATCATGAAAGATCAGGATACATCTTCTCTGGCAATGATGATTAATATTTTCTTTATCCCTTATTAGATATTGTTCATGGTCCTCCTTGATCAATGCTCAAATAATTCCCAGTTCTTTTGAGGCATTAGGTTATAATGTTGATTCTTGCTTCTTTATAAACACAGAACAGATTTTGCTATTGAACACTTATGTTAATTCTGCATTATTATTAATAATTTAACCATCAGGCAGTGCCTCTTTGCCACAGCTAGGATTTACACTGTAGTCAATGTATTTAAACTCTTTTCTCTTAGGCTTGCCAGTCATGAATTTCTTGCTGATGGTTTTAAATCCTCTTATAACTCAGATTTTATGAGGTGTAGAAAATGTGTATCCACTGGTACATATTTCTCTTTTTTTCTTGTTACATGTTGCTTTTTCCTTTTTAATCACTGCACCTATTTCACTACTCAACCAGGATAAAGTTTTAGGCAGTACTGTCCTATTTCCTGGGAAATAAAAATCATTGAATGTTATCTTCAGACCATAAAATAAATTATTCTCAAAGGCTATTGAAATCAATACAGTTTTTGTTTTCTTTTATTAGAGAGGCATTTAGGAAATAACATATATTTTTCATTTGGCCCTTAACAAATCCTAATCAGTGTCCTTCCTATGCTTTATTAATATACTGATCCACAAATATTCAAGACCCCATGATTATTTCTTAATCAGTTTTCAAACAGGTAATGGTGTGTCTATTGTGAAAGACTTAATTGTTTTATTCTTTTTACTCTCTCTACCCTTATTAGATGGGTCAAAAATAGTTTCTCTACAGCAGAGTAACTGGGGTTTTTTTTAGGCATTACAGAGGAAGACTATTATGACATCATTTATCTGTATTTCTGGCAGGTAGCTGAAGATGCTGGCAGAATGTGTCACTGCCTTTAAACCACCTGTTGGCATTTGGAACATCAAAGATGTGTGAAATGAAAGGACGCATCATAGCACTTTTCTTGTTCGTAAGGGTAAGAATATATTCCAGCGGTGGGATGGTACAACCTCCAGAGAGCTGTGTGGCAATTTCCTCATAAGTATTGACCTTTCTAGCTGCTAGAGAAAGCTCTAGATTATCAGTTTAAATCCTTGGATTTAATCCAGGAGAACAGTCTCTGAGCTAAGAGATTTTTTGCTATGGAAACAGTTTCCATGGTGCATGGATAGTCTAATTCTATCAGATATACCAACCAATTTGACAAAATTTGACCAAAGTATATGCAGACTAATTTTGTATTTTCTTCGACACAACAATATTTTCAGATGCAACAATAGTTTCAGTCACTTGTTTATATCTAGTGATAGCTGCATGACAGAATGCAAAATGGTATTACACCAAAATGCTTCCATACTAAGGAAGATGTTACTTGGAAAAACTATCCTTGACAGCTCATATGGATCTTCATTCCTAAGTCTTGCAGAAACGGTAATTCATTTCCAGGGAAAAGGTCCCACAGCTCTTTCTTAGTGTCTCAGAATAAGGAAAGTTTTCGCTCTATGGAGCCCAGATTCAAAAATGTTCATTGATTGTCTGGTATGTCATGTACAAGTTGTGGGCAGGAAAGCAGGATAATATCTGGGCTGGAAAAACAAATATTTAGAGTTTAGCAAGATAGTTGAACTGATAATAGAATAATCAAGCTGATAATGAATCTGGATTGAGTTTTTTACCTGGAGAGCTTACCTACTATACTTCAGCTGCACATATACCTGAGTTAAATGTTACCACAGAGGATTATCCCCCTTCTACAGTCACACAGAGATTGTAGTATGATAAGTGAAACACTTTTAATAGTGTTAAGAAACAACAGAGAAAGTCATCACTTGGCTAGCAAGTTGACATGTGCTGACTGACTACTCAGGGAAGAAAAACAGTTTAACAGGCTCATAAGGGATAAAGTTATTTTCTACTCTGCTTGTCTGCTCCTGCCCTGTGTTTTCATGTGCTAACCTCTTTGGACAGTAACATAGCAGCTGAAAACCCATTTTTTTCCCTAATGCATTTCTTCCAGGTTGGGGTTTTTTGTTTCTCCAACAGTGGAAGAGCCTATCAAGGGATAACTACATTTTTACACGGGCAGGGAGTGAGTGGGGTGTGTCATTTGCTTATAAAGGGAATTTGAATCAGTCCAAAGAAAAATAAAGTGAAAAAAATCTTTGTCTCAGCCACTGCTGTCATGCCTGAAATCACTGCATTTAAGAGAGCACTGAGTGCAGACTACATGGTACCTGAGTTATAAAACACTAGGTACTTGTTCTAATGAAGGAAAAGAGATACTGCATTCAGATCATGTACTATAAGGACTAGCTTAGACACACCCTCAGATAACTCTGCCTACCAATGACAAAAAGCTAAACTGTAATCTAAAATGTTCTTTAACTGTATATTTAACAGGTCCTCTCTGCACTGTCATGCTCTGTGAAACAGCATTACCAACATGGATGTCAGGTGAAAACAATGCTTGGTGTGCTCTGGATTAAAACATTACTGGGGATCTTCAGCAATTTTTTCTTTCTTTAAACAAACTATTTTCCATGCTTGCTCTTCGTAAAGAGTTTTACAGTTTTACAGGTTGTTCTTTGAAATGTTTAAATTAAATGAGTATGTTTAAAGGATCATGCTTAAAGGAAGGACTTCTGCAACAGAACATTACAAGACATGACATTTCAGTGAAAACACATGGATCCCACAACTTCCATCAAATGATGAAATGATGAAATGATGAAATTCTCATTATGAAGTTCTTTCCTGAATCAAAATTTTATAAAGTCAACTCTTGTTGAGACAGTAGGACATTGATCAAAACAACTCAGTGGCTGTAAAATTCAAGTGGGGTGTTAATCACAAATATGGAGATTTGAGTTCAGATTAATTTTTGGCATTGTATTTCCGTATTTATGGCTAAAATGCAACTTCTGGTACCTGCAAGCTCCTGCCACCCTGCCTCTTCTGGCTTTGTAGCCACTTGCCTCTGGTTTGAGCTGGCAGGCTGTGTGTGCCTTCACTGTGTCAGCCAAGTGAAGAGGATAACCAAGCTGGAGAGGATAAACAGACCTGTAATATCAGGGAGCAGAAGAAGGCAGCTCCCTGTGGGCTGGGAGCTTTAGGGTCTCCCCAGGCAGCCCCAGCCCCAGGATGTGGGCCTGGCTTGTTGGGACCCATGGCCAGGCAGGGCTGTGGGGAGCTGGAGAACAACTCTGCTGTGGCATCTCTGGGGCAGGGGCTGACATGGGGCCCTGGGCAGGTGCAGGCAGGGCCAGCAGTGCCCTCAGGGCTCTGGCAGTTCTCTGTTTCCCAAATGAAACAATTCCCTCCCATAGCCCAGTTCACATGCATCCACTTTTTTTAGGAGTTGTTGACAGATAGATGGTGTGATCTCACTGTAGTGCTACCTGCTTGTAAGGCCCAAGGGTGTTTGCATTAAATATGCTTTTGGGGTTCCCCTTATTTTCCACTTCTGGCATATTTCACCAGATCTAGACTTTATTTCTTGGCTTGTTAATGTTTCAGGACTGACAGAATTCTGTAATACCAGTATTTTTCACCATTCATATTTTCCAGTCTTTTCAACATTTTTCAGCATTCCAGTTGCATAAAGCTCTGAAGTACATGCTACTTAATTATATAGTTTCAAGCTATTGAGGCATCCAAATTTGAAGGAGGACAATCAAAATATCATTCCAGGCACAGATGGTAAAATGACCTGTTAATTATGAGGCAATGTTAAGGGTGAGAAAGAGAGGAGGAGGAAAGACACTTTTCATGCCAGTGCAGCTAACAGATAAATTAACAACTCCGTAGTTTCTGCTTCACCTGCCTCCAGTACAATATTCTACGTAATGTTCCTCTCCTCCCAGAAGATACAATAATAGTTCACTGCAGAATGTCTGCAGCCAGAAGTTGTCTGGGGAGTCACACAGAACACCACTGTACTGAATGTTCACTTTCAGAAGTACCTTTTCCTTCTCAGTATTTTTACACAGGTGTATATATGGCAAATCCCAATTGTTATAAAAAAGTATTGGGCACCTGCCGCCTTTTGTGGGCAGTAGCTGCTATAGAGCACAGCTGATTCAGAAGATTTCTAGCAGTATTTCAAAATAGACATTGTTAGCATTTTTCTACCTTCTCAACATTGTAAAAAGTTATTGCTGGGTCTCCAATGATTGCAAATAATGTGTATTTTAAAACTAGATACTGAACGTACAATGAAGTTGGCAGTGCTCAGTTAATGGTTGGACTTGTTAATCTTAGAGGGCTTTTCCAACCTCTATGATTCTATGATTCTATGATTTTATGACATAAAATCTTTCATTGGGAATATGTCACTACCCTTGCAGCAAAAGAAGTGAAACTATATCTAAGTACACTAAGAGAAGTTTGAGACTCAGGGAACTAAAATGTTTGCCTTTTAAATTAGAAGTAATGTCTCATACAAATTCACAAATTCCATATGTTTGAGTGGTTATTGTCAAGAAATCCAAATGCTAGACTTACAATTGCTAAAGACTTGCTCTTACTCTTGGGACAAATTATTCAGCCTCCACACATCATAGTATGCCCACCTGCAAAACAACTCCAAAATACTGGTTACATGAAGTTAGAGCAAGGCTGATATCTTTAACTACTGTAAAGTACAGAAATTCAGAGAAGGATGGAGAAATGTGCAATACAAGTGCAATGTGTTACTACACACAAATCATTTGTGCAGAAAGTAAGTACACATGATTTGTGTAGGAGGCGCAAGAAATTTTTAAATTGCCATCCTCATCTTTCCCCAGCACGAAATTTTCAGCAGAACAGAAAAGATAGAGGAAACTCTTGGCTAATAAAAGGCTGTATTTTCACTCAAATATAAATCCTGTAAGTTCAGATATGGGGAATATCTTTAATATTGTTTCTTTATGTGTGTTAGCAGGGGTAGAGACATCTGAGACAAAATCTACACACTGCAATTTGTTTATCCAGTTATATACACCTCTTATGTGTCATGAGCAATGCTTTTTCCTTTTTTTTCAGAAAACTTGGCCAAAAGCTTGAAACCAAATTGCCACCTGTGTCTTAAGGTAGAATCTCAAGACAGAACAAGCTTTTCTTCACAATGTTGCCTGCTGCAGAGCCTTTAAAGACTTTTTTCTCCAATGGTTAGTTCTAAGAATTCCATACATATAAAGAAACCTATGAACAAAAGTATAGCAGTCCTTCCAAGACTAAAACTATACTAAGGAATGGACTCATCAGGTTTGTAACACTGTGCTCTGATATTATCTACCAATATGGCTCCTAAAGGCTTCTATGGAGAGTTGATCTGTTGATGAATTGCCTATAATACATCCCTTTTGCTTTAGCTGCTTCCAAAACATACCCATATTTAAATGTCTCTCAATTCTACAAAACAGAAAAGAATATTTAACCTATATTCCTGTTCTTCTGCAGAATGACAGTATAATAGCAGAAGCCAGAAATTCTCTAAGTGCAATAGTTCCGTTCTTTCACTTAATTTAACCTTTTTATAGAAGTTCAGTGCCATTGACATAAATTCAGAAAAAATTATTCAGTTGTGGTAATGCAGCATCCCAAAGTAAGTTGAAGACAGAATGTCAAGATTCTTAATTGCAAAACTCATCCCTTCTAAAGATACTTGTTCTTCATTTTAGTAAGAAAATTGCATCTTAACACCCTCCAAGGCAATGTCAAGACTGGTTCATGGTAGCAAAACTGTCTCAGGTACCAACAGCAGCCTGTCTCTGATAGCGCAGAGCCCAGCACTACCTGAATAACCAACCCCTAGGAGTGGGAAATTCGCAGGTTATCAGATGTCTTTTGCTGCAGTGACACTCCTGACTACACAGAGTTGTTAGTTAAAGCTAACTAGCCATGGCACTCATGCATGGATTATATCACATTCATTCTTTCAGACTACAAACCTAATCTACAACATAATCAGCAGGGACACTTCCACTGTCCTTCATCTGACAAGGTCTCTGTGGGAGTTAAAAGAAATGGAGAGCAGATCTTTAAAAGGACATGGCACTCAATCAACTTCAATCTTTTTTAATGAGTTATAATAGAGAAAATGCCAACATGAACAGACTTAGTCTAATTTGAGTCATTAACGGGTATGATTTAAACTAGTAAATGTAAACCCTTTTGAAACTCCTGTTTCTGAGCTGTTATGTCTCTAACAAATGTGCAGCAAGGATTGTTTATTCAAGCCAATGCAACTTTCTCATGAAGGTGAGAGTTGGGACAACCCAAAGTGTTGTGGTTTGAAAAGC
>VZTZ01048567.1:0-121773 GCA_013400955.1 Drymodes brunneopygia
GGCCGCGCCCGCGGCTCCCCCGCGCCGCTCCCGCCGCAGAGGGAAGAGCTGTGAACGCGTAAATCTCCGAAGGGAAAATCCCCTGCCCTTCCCGCGGGGTTTCGCACAGGGGCTGTTCCGCTGCAGGCGTAGCGAACGCGCAGTACACAGCCGTGTCGCGGAAGTCAGAGTTGCTTTCTAGTGCCTTTTGTCTTAGTTCCTCCTGATTTCCTTCGGCTAATGCAATACGCTAAACAGTGACTGATTATTTCTGGTTGACTTGTATGTGCATTTAACTCTTACAAAGCAATATCTGGGCAGGGTATAAATTCTTTGGGATTGTTTTGAGAAGCTAGCGTTTGCCTTTAAATGAATTTGAGTGGCACAGAAATACAGACCCTTCTGTTGCTCTGGATGTGGGGTTTAAAGTAGTAACTTCGGGAGGAAAGCAGGAGTTTTCAGAAGTTTTCTCTTTTAGCTATCTGATTCTCTGTGCTTTGATGCTGAGAGAAGGGAGAAAGAGGAGCCGGTTGGTTTGTTATTAACGATAGTCCTTGCATCGTCCCGTTTTACAAACTTGCAAGTGATAAAGTCTGGAGGTCCATCTTCAGGTTTGTGAAACTTGTCCTGGATTTTTGGCTAATCTGGCCATGTTGTAAAAACCACTGGAATTACAGAAACATTTAGAAATTGCAGTGAGCTGCATCACGTGGGTTTGTGTACCAGAAAACCTGTCTGTTCCTCGCATTAGGCTTGCTGTAAAATCAAATGTGAAAATTACTCTTAGAAGCACCTCTTTAATGCCTGGCATTAACAGTCACTTAATGTTTCTGTTGACACAGTGAAGGTGAAATGTGGGGGGAAGATGTAGGCTAACCTTGTTTTGAAGTTGATTTTGACTTTTTGAGATGGAAGCAGCTTTCTGTTCTTTGCCTGTCAGGTACATTGTTCAGTAAAAATGCTTGACATTGCAATTGTATTGTAAAGTTTAACTTTGTATTTATTCTGTTTTAGATGCAGGGGTGCCGATCAAGGATTGAATATAGGTCTTTGTGTTGGATAGGCATTGTTATTATTTGTGTGTTTGCGTGAGAACTCAGGGGTGAAAACCTAAATAATAACTTTAGCAAGCAGCCTTTAACTTGAATAAAATGATCTCATGCTTTCTGTTGTCTTTCTGTCCCACCCGCTGCTGCCACCCCCCTTTTTAAGTATTTGGGACAGACTCGAGTCTCTGTTTGGCTGTACTGTAAATTTTTATAAATGGCAATTTTTAATATGGCTTCTTAACACTGTTGTACTTGATATTCCAGAACCTACCAGCTAAGGCAGCTTGGTATTAATGAGAGAACTCTGAAAATTATCTATTCTTCTAGGAAAAAAGGATGAAAACACTGATGTTTGACCTCCAGTGCAAGCAGTGATATTCTTCAGATGCAAGCTTAAGTAGGTTTGACCTGCTCTTCTGGATGGAAATCAGTTCATTAGCTGTAGTAAAAGAGCAGTGGGTTTGAGTGATGTGTTCCCTTTTTGTAATTCCATAACTTGCCTGTTGAGATACTTAAAAATATGAAAGGCATTGTGTAGTACAATCAAGTGGTTCCAGTAAGACAGCAGAACCTCCTGGAAATGCTACATCCAGATATTCTTTGACATGGTGAAATTTCTGATCTTTAGGTAACTCTCCATCTTCCATTTCTTTATGCAAAGTAGAAAGCAATGAGTAATGGAGAATAAGATCAGGGTTGCTGTTCTTAAAAAGCACAACTTTCTGAGTTGGCCATGAAGTGTGCTAGGATCAGGTAGAAATTATTTGCTTTTTTTTCTATGTGACTGGTAAATACTTGCATTATTAAAATATAATACCTTTTCCAAGTTTTTAGATTTTAGATTTACAGCTGAATTTAAAAGGCTTTGGCATTTTAAAAACATGTCAGCAGTGCCACAGCAGGGGTAGGAAGACTATTCTAAACTCAGCTTTAGTTTGTATAAGCAGAAGTAGATTTTTTTTGCCTGCTTGTAAGCATTTATATTAGTTGATGTAAAATAACTCGGAAGTCATCACTTTTCTAACTTCCTGAGAAATACTACCCTTCCTTCTTAATTTCTCATTCTTCTAGTTGACAAATGATAGTGCTTTTTTATAGGTGAGACTGGAAGTCAAAACATCCAAAACAGCTACTAGGTCTGTGTGTTAGGTAGAACACTGAAAATCTAATTCAGCCTTATCAGAACTCCAAGCTTGCCTTGTAAGTTGCTTTCAGTTGTCCTGTGTGGTACTTAGCAAATGATTGCTTTATAATCTACCTTAATGAGAAGCTGCTGATGAGAATTCTGCCAGTAGTGTGAGGAGTGTTCCATAAAAGCACCTTAAGCTTAGATAACAGCTTGAGTAGCTTTTAAACTCTTGTCTTAGTGCAACAGGCTTATCCCAGTGTGACGAAGTAAGTGCAGGTGGAATTGCTTCTGCACCGAAAGGCTATCCATTTGAAATTAATAGGTGTTACTTGGTATTCTTCAAAAGTGTGGGAAGAAAACTGCTCAAGTCTTGGAGCAAACCCCTCTTTTAAACTGTCTGGGAACTGTGTAGAGAATGCAGAGCAGGCGAGCTCGAGAGGAGCATCTTACAGCCACCAGCAGAGTGACAGGCTTGGGGGGTGGGATTTGAGTGTTTTTACTGCCAATTTTCTGTCCTTTAAGATTGAAGTCATGAGTTAAGATTTTCTTTCAGGTTCCTAGTCACCTGCATATTTGCATCAGCTGGTTTGTTCCATGCTGATGGTAACCACTGCATTCTCCTCACTGCTGAGGGGCCCTGGGGAAACTCCTTGGACTTCATCTCAGTGTCCTGAAACAAATGTATGGAGAGCTATGCACACATTCACTGTTACTGCTGATCCAAATGTGATCTGTCTGAGCAAATATTCAAAACCCACTGTTGCAGCCAGCAGGTTGGTGCCCAGGAGTATCCATACCTTGTATGCTGAGAGCATCACTGGCTTGCTGAGAGGCAGGACTTGTTTCCAAGCAGTGCTTTAGTCAGGACAAACAGAGGGAGAGCTGGGACGGCACTCACTGGGGCAACATCTTCACGTTGCTCAGGAACAACAACAGAGAGGTGCAGGTGCTGAATGTCTCAAACAAGGAGAGTCTGGCCCTTAAGAGGAAGTAGGTTGCTACCTTCTAGAAATTTTATTTAAATTTTCTGGGTGAGGGAAGCAGGGAAATGTCAGTAAAATAGGATTAAATTGAGATCATTAGTGTTTATAGTACTGCAGTTTTACAAAATGATCACTTAATTTTTCTTTATAATCAGCTTGCATAATGTAGCTTTAAGCATTGCAGGACATTTTAAAGTCAGGTCAGGAGAAGAAAAATTTGAATTTGTCATAAAAGGAAAGCTGATCGTACAGAACAGTAAGTGTAATTTGTTTTTCAGCCATGTAAAAAAAAAATCTGTCTCTGGGTTAATAAGCAGTATTGGTTGCATTCAAACTTTGTACTTACTGGTATTCTCTGTTGATTGCTTCTTTGCAAAATACCATGGTTTCTTGTTTTGATGAATGTTGGTTTTCTTACCACCTTCATTGATAAGTTTACCTGTTTCTGCCAATCTTTAGAGCCAATACAGCCAAGAGCTTCAACTGGTTTGGACTTTTATGTCAGCAGAATGGTTTATCATGTTCCATTATTGGGGATTTCTTGTTGCTGGTGATGGGTGAGCCTGAAAAAATAAAGCTTTACTTGCACATCACAGGGTGAGTTCTCTGAAAACACTGTCTTAAATAGTTATATTTGAAGTGTTTGGGTTGTTTGGGTTTTTTTCTTTTTAAATGGCTTGTATTTTAGATCTGACCATGTGGACTTTTTCTCAAAATACACACTTATTAATTACCTCCTGTAGAATCTAGAGACACGTTAGATTTCTTACATTTAGGAGTGAACTGGTGTAATAATAAATGATAGACTAGGTTGCTCAAGGCCTTAATTTTAACTGGGAGGTTGATCCTCCTTGACTGCATGAAATCCCTTCCAACCTAAATTATTGTATGATAAACCATTCCATAAGCAGTTATGTCTGGGAAAAAAAAAAAGTAAAATAGAAACAAACAAAAAACTTTTCCTTGTGTTGTTTGCTTTTTATTCTGCATAATACCTCAATCTGATGATAAGTTAAAGCACGTGTTGCAGGTATGGGAATTACCACAGTATTGTACTAACACCTTCTGTAATGTTCCTGCAGCTCCTCTTTAGCCCATTGCGCTGGAGACCAGAGGTTCTGCCTGATCAGGAGTCTCTGTTAGCAATTCAAGTTGCCTGGAGAATGGAAGGGGTTGAGTTTAAGGAAGAGTGGCAAGATGAAGATTTTCCAAGGTTTTGAATTCTTTTTTAAAGTAATTTGGATCAAACATATAACATCAGCAATAAACTACCTCTTGGTCTTCCTGGTGAACTAATACTCAGTAATAATCTTGAACTGATTTTCATTTATATAGCAGTTTTGGAAAGGTTTTGTGGCATATTTCTTCAGGATTGCCACTGTTGAAGTTTCCATTTCTGAAATGAAGATTTGTAAGCTTGACTTTGTTTATTTTCTGTTATAATATTTTGCAACTACGTTGTTTGCACATTACTCCCAGTGCCTCATGGCCCAAATATTTCATTAAGAAAAATTTCTGAGGAAAATCTTTAAAAGTTAATGCTGCTACTGATGCTTGGGCCTACAAAGAAACTGAATCAGCTTTAGAGGCATCCTATGAGAATGTGACTAAACTATTTCTGTCATTTATTTCAACTCAAATTTTGTCAAGCAAGAATATGACAAATTTTCTTAAGGATGACACACTGATAGTAGTCAGCATTTTGGTATTTGTCACAGGAAGGGATGGTCACTTGAATGCTGTAAAGAAATTTTCTGCTGCCTTGGTGTTTGTTAACTGAAAGCTTGAACTTAGGCTATAAGTAAAGTTAGTCCAGTACTATCCCACAGCGGGTTTTTTTAGTAGTGTGTAAGTCTAAATATTTATATGGCATTAAAAAAAATGCAAAAGCAGGTTTAGAACAATAATTTCTACTCTGTGTCCCAGACCCCTGCCAGAGGATGATCCTGTTGAGTCTGATGCATTGGCTGCAGCTGGAACAGAAAGTGAAGCTGGTAAGAACATTCAACTCCAGTCCAGCTGACTGCTTCCTGCTTAAATGGCTGCTTTAAAGCTCCTTTGTGTGGGAGGACTTCTGCTTGTTTTGTTTTGGCAGTTTTGGGATTGTTTTTTTTTTGTTTTGTTTTGTTAGTTGGGTTTTTGGAGGTTTTTACATTTTAAATTTTTAAAATTTTATCTGTCTGCTTTACTTGGGGCATTTCCAGGGCGGGATTGGTAATCTGATTTTATTCCCTGCTTTCAACTGCTGTCTAAATCATGCCAGTATTTGCCTTGTACCTTAAAGCATTCTGTGTATTCACAGAACAGATTCTTTAATTTTCTGTCCTCACTGTTGTCTGTCAGTCTTTTTTTTTTATTATTTTCAGCTTATATATTATTTTCTATTTTATCAAAGATGGTTATGATGTCACTGAAGCCTAACAAAAGCAAGTGCTAGGGGCATGAATCTGTTGTATTATTTGCAAGATTAATTCAGTGTAATATCTGGAGCAGCTCCTGGGACACTTGGATGCAGCAGGCAGGGGTAGTAGTGTGTTGGTTAGTTAGCAACAGAAGAAACACGCGGGTCACAGAGCAGCAGTGGTTTCACCAGGCAGGACCGACCAAAAGCCCTGCCCTTCTTTATTTACCTATTTTTATAGGTTTCTAAGGACAGTCAAAGATTGGTGAAAGGGGTCAACACCCCTGAAGGTTTACAGGACAAAGACATGGTCAATCATCTTTCTCCACCCCAGGGAAAGGAATGAATAACAATTCTACAAGTGCAAAACAATCCCGGCTGGTTAAGGAAAACAAGGACCATGTTTACAGAACAAGCATGAGAAACTACAGCTACAGTGTTACAACTTATGGGGCCCTGTAAAACCAGGGCGACAGTAATGTCTGAGATGGTGGGAGTTCTTCAGGTTTTTTTCTGTGGGGAGCATGGTTGGTGTCTGCCACCCTGCTCAGACTGTGTGTGTGCAGTGGGTCACTTGAGAACTTTTACTTGCTGTTCTTTCCCCCCCTATTAAAGTCTTACTCCAAAGATACCTTGTTTAAATTATGGGCATTAATTTATAATGCAATATGAGAAAGAACTGTGCTCTTCTGTCTTGGTAGTATGCTTATCTAAACTTGCTTTAGCTTTGAAAAGAAATAATTTGCTTTCTTTAGAAACAGAGAGTAATGGAACCAAACTGAGGAAGAAACTAATGGCTCCAGGTATTAGCTTAAACTTGGATCCCAGTGCAGGATCTGTTTTATCTGATGACTTGGATGAGAGTGGAGAGATTGATTTGGATGATTTAGACACTCCTTCAGAAAACAGCAATGAATTTGAATGGGAAGGTGAGTATTTTGATCCTTTTGTCTGATGCACTAAAATGTTGTCTTATGTGCAGGTCAACCATTTTCTCTAGCAAAAAATAGCTATGACTCAAATATTACAAGAGGAGAAATACAAAGGGAGTGATTAAATTAAAAAGAGGTGCAGTGACTTTTTAAAGAGCAAATCAGACCTCATCTGATTAGTAAACAGGCAAACAGTTAATAGCTGTAACTGCAGATAAACTTAGGTAAAGATCATCTATATATATGCATCTCTAAGACTTGAAGTTAAGGAAAATCGTCTGTTGCAGTAAGTTTCTAAGAACCACCCAAAAGAAGAAAGTACCCAAGGTGTTTTACATGTGTTAGAAATGAGTTTTAAATGGAGGGAGCCAAGCAAAGAGATATAGATTAGCTACTCAGAAATTGATGAATTGCAATTTAAGAAAGATTGAGTGGTATTTTTAAAAATACTAAGTAACACCTGATCTCAAATATTCCTGTGGTGAAAATGGCAAAAGCTCAGTAGCCTTAGAGTTTGCATATTTCCAGATTGACTAGAAGCAGTAGAAGAGCCTCTATTTTATGTCAAGGAATTCTGAAATGACTTCATAGGAAGTTAAAGTAGCTATAGCCATACTAGTAATGATCTCAGTTTTAAGACATTAATAGGTGTTATAGGCAAAACCTGGAGATTCTAATGAATGTTTTTTGAGATAAATATTTTGTATAGGAGTTAAAACACAAATTTTAAACTTGGAGTTTAATGATGTTTTAAGGCCCTTTTATGGAAGCCAAGAACAGTTGTGTTGGGCAAATTGTTGGAGTCTTTAACATCTGTAAACCTCATGGTTTAGGAATGTCTCTAATAAGTAAACATGTAAACTTAATTATTATTTTCTTATCCTGAAAATAAAATTATTTCAATTCCTGAATAAACAGGAAGTTCTCTTTTCACTATTACATTTGAAACACTACCTGTGGAGAGAGACACACTCTTTAGAATAAGGGGGTGGGTTTGGTTTTTAAATAGCTAAAGGCATGTTGCAGGGGAAGTTTCTTAACAGAGACTGCGTATTTAACTTTGTAAAAGGACTTCCATTGTTTTAATGAAGAAGAATTGGTAGTTAGAGTTAGTTTTGCAGTGATGCAAAGGAAATGTTCCGGATGTTTGTGTCTTGTTTTTAAAAGTGGCTGAAAAGGGTTTCTGTCTTTTCTTCCTTTAATGCTGCTGCCTTCACTTTCCTGGAAGGATAGTTTCAATTAACAGCTTTGTCTCGGGAACAGACAACTAACTTGCAGTAGGTTTTTCTCGCTTTGGGTAAGGTCCATGCAACAAAGTCAAGAATCATAATTTCATTGGAGCGAATTGTCTTTCAGATTGCTGCTAGCACAAATTTCATATATTTTGATTGCACAAATCATAATTAGATTTAATTTTCAATAGATTTGCCTGCATGTCTGCTTGCAAGCTACCTCAATGTTTTAAATCATACTTCATATAAATCTGTGATCAACCTCTGTAATACTCTTTGGAGTTAACCACTTTGTCTATTTTGGTGAAATTCATTGAAGTCTGTGTTCTGAGAGCCTACAATTAATTAGGCTTCCTCCATTAATGGACATTTTTCACATACTTGTAATAGAGAAAATGACAGTCAACAGATAACTGCCAACAAGAGTATGTTGATAAAATATCCATGACATCAGCTGGTGTGTCTGACTGGCTGAAGAATACCAAAATAGATTAGACAGCAAAGTGGTTAACTTGTGTTGTAACTGATTGTCACTATGCATAGTATTCCTAATGGGTCTTCAACATGTTCTCATTTTGGCAGATGATCTTCCAAAACCAAAAACTACTGATGTCATTAGGAAAGGATCACTGACTGAGTACACTGTGGCAGAGGAGAAGGATGATGGCCGACGCTGGCGAATGTTTAGGATTGGAGAACAGGACCATAGGGTGGACATGAAGGCAATTGAACCATACAAAAAAGTTATCAGTCATGGTGGTAAGGATTGGTGATGTGCTCAGGGGAACTGTTGAGCAACTACTTTAAGCTGAGTTGGGGAGATAAAGAGCTTTGGGCATAAAGACTTGTGGTGATTCATTTGTTGCAGTGTTAAGACATGGTTGATATAATAATTTTTTCTATATTAAACTAAAGTTCCAAAATGTATGCATAGTCACATGTACTAAAATGCACCTATGTAATAAGAGGTATTTACTCTATCCTACAGTGTCACTGCTACCTAATTTTTTGGCTTCAAGACTACTGAAAATATTAACTATTGACCTACTAAGGCAGAAATCAATTCATGACTCTTTCCAACAGTCTGTGAAATTCAGGTTGGAAGAAAAGTTGACTAAACTTTAATAATACAAGATGATATTAAATATACTGAGGTTCTACACTGAAACATTGGTTATAGATACATAGATATACGTTTGACATCTGCTTCAGCTGTTGCTTTAGAAGTAGACAGACTTGAAAAAGAAACCTTGAGGTTTTCTGTAACTGTATGAATGTGTCCATATGGATGTTTGTACATCTCTCTAAGGTAAATAATTAAAAAGCTTAATGAATGTGCTTGACTTTGTGTTAATGTAATCAATGTATTGTCACCTTTGTCATTACTGCTGCTTATTTCTTTGTTTTTAGGTTATTATGGTGATGGGTTAAATGCCATTGTTGTGTTTGCTGTTTGCTTCATGCCTGAGAGCAGCCAGCCTAATTACAGATACCTAATGGACAATCTATTTAAGTAAGTCATCATCTGCCTTTCTGGGTTTTGGTAACTTTTAATATTTTTGAGCACTAGTAGGAATTACTTTCAGATGAATATTGTGGATATTAAAGTTGTCTTTGCTTGTCTCTCCAGGTATGTAATTGGCACTTTAGAGCTGTTAGTAGCAGAGAACTATATGATAGTTTACCTGAATGGTGCAACAACACGGAGAAAAATGCCAAGTTTGGGCTGGCTTAGGAAATGTTACCAGCAAATAGATAGAAGGTAAGAAGCTCTGCAATATTTTCTTAAAATAGTCACATGCTCAGAGATAGACATATTTAGAAAAACTGCTGTTTAATGTGGTGTCTGGTTTCTTCTGGTTAAGAACTGATTAAGGAAATTGATGTATTGAAAACCTCTTCATAAGCTAGGCAATGTGGGATGATGTTACAAACATGCCTGGGTATTGTTGTGTGCTGGATTTCTTTGGTTGGTTGGGGGTTTTGTGTATGCTTTTTGTTGCTGTTGTTCTCAGGGTATTTTTTTAGTGAAAATAGTATTTTTAGAATACTGAATATTGTTATCTTGTAGAATATCCTTACAACTTAATTTATTAACACAAGGTTAATAAGGGGGGGTCCTTTGTGAACCACTTCATCATTAGTTGTGTAAAAAGATTCATAGAAGCTTCTCCTTGGAATGTTACTTCTGAGTCAGATTGGTACCAAATCTTTAGTTTTTATTTACAGTAGTGTAGTATTTTTTCTTCTGATAGAAGTTGACTTCTAATAATGGGATGTTAGAATACTGTGTTTGTGACAGTTGTGCTTCTAAAAACATACTTCTTATATATTCCAAAACCCCTAGTCACACTGCCTTTTTGTTCTAGTAATTAGCCATTGTTTAAATCCTTCAGGTTAAGGAAAAATCTGAAATCGTTGATCATAGTTCATCCTTCCTGGTTCATCAGAACACTCCTGGCCATCACAAAACCTTTTATTAGGTAATACTCTGGAAGCTTTTTCATAAATAATTCTGACAAACTGTTTGCTTTGAACTTAGAAGACTGTTTTAATTTTTACCTAGTGAAAGATGTTTAGACTTGTAACTGTACCCTGTGTTTGTTCTTCCACAGCTCAAAATTCAGCCAAAAAATTAGGTATGTGTTTACCCTGGCAGAACTAGCTGAACTCATCCCCATGGAATACGTTGGCATCCCAGAATGCATAAAACAGTATGTTTTATTATTCCAACATCTTCTACACTGATCATGGTTTAAGGCTGGTAGATGTTGTAATCAGTAATTCAGTTTGAGTGTGACACTTGGCACTCAATGACTTACCTGAGATCATTGCTGATCACGAGTGTCCATGTTTCACCTCATTGCTAAAGGCATTTTGGTATGGAGGAGCATGGACACTCAAAATGTATAGTGATTTTCACAGTGATGCTTTGTGCAATTACTAAGTTGTGTGTGAATTAAGCCTTCTAGAGAAGGTCCCATTCCAGTTTTTCTGCACCTTAGTGTGTATGTTAAAACTGGCTTGTGAGAAATTGTGGGCGTGTTGATACTGAAGTTATTTATAATGTCTTTTAAAGTCTTTTAATTAAAATGTGGAGCAAGTTAAGTGCTGAAATACCACTTGGATTGGGTTTTCATTTTAAAAAAAAATCAGTGATGGGAAAATGATTAATCCCTACCCACTACAGTTCTAAACTACTTTGTGAAGAAATGAAGACAACATCAATGTAATTTGTTTTCCTTCCTGTCCAGATACAAATACCCATTTTAACATCAACACAATTCTGCTGTCAAATAAGATGATGATCCTTTAGTCAAAAGCATTTGTGAACGCAGTAGTAGAGTAGAAACCATAAACTTGGGTCTTAAGAAGACCAGAGGAAAACATTTAACAATTCTGATGACAGCCTATTAGAGGATATAACACACAAAACCCCTGTGTTGTCTGCATTGTAGTAAGTGAGCACAACCTGGGGGAAGGTGGCCCAGTGTCACTGAGCACACAGAAGGGCACATCCATGCTGGACAAAGCCTCGTGCCCCCTGCAGATGGCTGGTTATTTCACTAAACATCCAGCTGCTATCAGCTCCACAATTGAACTACACAAGACAGAAAACCAGTTCTCATGGGCTGGGGGTGAAAGACATGACTACACTGAGGCAGCCTTGTGCTGTCTTTAGAATTTTTTTGACTGGGGTTTTACAGGTGTGCTATGAATATTCAGACTATCATTCCGAGTTTTAAAAGGCTCCTCTCCATGTTGATGAACCTTTAACTGTTCTGCAAAGTCTGGACTTGGTTAACTTACAGAGTTAATTCTCAGATTTCTGTGGTGGATTATATCTGGCTTCAAACTGTTATGGATACAGATTTTAAATTTTAGTGATGAATGCTAACGCTGTACAAGAGGTCGTATTAAATTCATTTGTTATGTCATAGTAAGTAAATCTTAATTGTTTTTGTTTAATGCCAATAAATGTTGGAGGTACAGTGTATTTTTTTCTTAATTATATCAGTTTCAAAATTTGGTAAGTTTCTACAAATTGTATTGACACTAATACTGGTTTGCAGCTTCTGTTGATTTTGGCCTTCGTATGTTATATTTACTGAAATAAAACTTTTCCTCACCAAGGTATGAAGAAGAAAAGTTTAGAAAGAAACAGAAAAGGTATATTCATGTTTTGATTAGGGTTGCATCTAGATAAGACAATTTGCACTGCAACTAACTCCCAGTTGATTGGCTTGCACAAAGGAATAAGCATTTGTAAATATAAACATGCACTAGTGCCCAAGTTTTCATGCATGACAGTAACTATACTGTACCTGCAGGCAATATGGAATCTGTAAGAACTCACCCTGGGTGTTCAGACAGCTATTTGCAAATAGTTTCTATCGCACTTTTATGTGAGATCAGTCTTAAGGGGTACGTGGGTTCTCAACTTGAAGTCTCTAAGAGGGAAAAGTAATGCTTCTGTATGAACCCATTAAATCAAATGTCATTGTTTCTAACAGGAATTGATATCTGAAGATGAGCTGTATTTAGGTGCTAAGCTGTAGCTATGCATTAGCAGAGATGCAACTCTGTAAGAAGTTCTAATATTGAATCTTGTACTTTTGGTATTCACTACCTTTTTAGTTATTAACTTGCATAGATGCAATCTAAATTAGTATTTTAGTGCTGTTTGTATTTGCAGTGCCTATGTTCCTTCCTAATAAATACTGGATTTCCATTTTGTTAATTTCCAGTCTCCTGCTAACAATTCAAGCTATTCCACAGATGATTAATTTTTTGAATGGATATGTTATTTTTTCACTCACTAACAAATATACTGAAAGATTTTGCTACTAACTTTCTTTTCTTAATTACTTTTCCTTTGTGTGCATAACTATTAAGGAAGGCTTATTGTCTAAATTGGGGAGAGGAACACTGAGATTGTAGCTCATTCTTACTGTAAAGAAGAAAAATACATTTTGTGCAGGGCTGTCACTCATCCCTTGGTTTCTGCAAATCAGCACTTTGTTTGCTGGTCCCAAGGCAGATACTAAAAAATAAGGCACAAAATCAAATCCACTTTTATCAGCGTGATGGTGAATTTTTCCAGGGTAATTGCAAGAGTCTTAGAACGTAATAGAAAAAGTATTGCAGTTAAGGAGCCTCTTCACTTCTGTTGATTCAACTAGTGTTGTTGTTCAACCAGTGTTACATTCTTGGCTCAGTTATTATAACATTAAAGGTAATTCATGCTTATCAGTTCATCAGAGTGGTAGTGCTTGCCAGTATTGCCATGTTACCTGTATTGTATTCCTGCTTGCATTTGTTACTATGAGCACAGGCCATGCTTTTTTCTTCTGTAGTCAAACTTCACTTGCATTTTTTAAATGCTTCCTCTCAAATGCTAGAGTTACTTAAATGGTTTCCTAACAAGTTTAATTAATTTCTAGGGGGTGGTAGGAAAATAGATATTGAAAAGAACCCGAACATCATGACTACATTAAATACAAACCTTAATTTAATATTTATTTACTAAAATTTTCCCATGTAAAAGCTTTGTGTTTTCCTGTTAATAGTTTTTTCTTAATAATATGAGTTATCAAACTTTGTTAACATAGTTTAATTTTACTACTTTCTTTGCTAAGCAGAGTTGACCAAGAGCTGAATGGAAAACAAGAGCAGAAAAGTGAACAGTAAGTTTGGAGTCCAAGAAAGACTGAAGAATATGCAGATAGAATGATGCCATTTGTGCTCCATTACAGTGCATTCTCTGTGTGTATGTATTATATAATCTGTTGCAAAAGGTGCTTTGGACTAGCACACAATGAACTGCTTACTGCTGTATTGGTTTGTCTTGACTTTAATTGCTGTTTATGTAATCGTTTTATACTGCTATAAGGCAAAGAACCCTATGTTTTCAGAGGATGTTCTTGCAACTCTTTATCTAAATGATGCATGTTCTTCAGTAAAATATTTATATACCTAAATGTTAAAGGAAAGAGATAATATATATATTTTTATGCCTGAGCAATATATTGTGTGTACCTGCTGAAGGAATTCATTTGCAGGTAGACAAGACCATAAGTTACTTGTTGTTATTGTATAAATATGTTTTGCTGTAAATGGTCAAGTGCATTTCTTTGTTGTCATGAAAACTTGTTTGGATATTAACAATCACATTAACGTGGCTTTCACAAATACAGATCCTTATTTTTGTTCACCTACCTTATACAAGCTCACTCCTTTACCTCACTAGAGTGAGCTTCAACTTTGATGTCTTTCAGTCCATGGTTCAGGATGCAGAACTGCAGTTCTGTGGGTGGCAGTTTGTTGGCCACAAGGTTTAAGCCTAAGCTACAAAAGCTGAAATGTGTGACTGGTAGGATACCTTTTTCAGCTGAAGTTGTGAATTTAGATTCTGCTTCAGTACATCAAGACTGTCTCAGCTAACAGTAGCAAATGAGTTCATTGCAGTTCTTCGTGGATGAATATTGATTGTCACTGCTAGGAACTCTGGTCATGCTCAGTAGAACTTGGGAGTTACACAGGTATTCTAGCCACAATTCCATTTTTTGGGCAGAAATATGAGAAGTCTTATGCTACCTGTGTCATTCTTGTAGATGAAACATCCATTTCTAAAGCTGTTAGGCACATGATGCCAGCACGAATTTAACTTCTAAGGAGTGTTTTAAAGCTTGGGGTGTTTCCACGCCCAGCAATGGTAGTAAATCTGTCTGTAAGAGGTGTCCTTGGACACATAATTAGTTTTATATGTTTACTGGGACAACAGTAATGCACTGGTTCATATGTTGTAACAGTTTGTAACATCTTTTGATAAACATTGCAATTTCCATGTAAGGGCAGGTGTATGCAAATAAATTCATTCAGGAGTTGAGCAATATAATGTTGTAGCAAGTATATTAAATCTTTGCTTGTGGTGTTTATTGTGCTCACAATTTTGTCTTAATGCCAAAAAATATCACTTCTTAACTATATTTAATGTTACTCAGTTACCTTACTAAAAAAAAAAAAGTTATGTTCAACCAGATTACTACCTGACATTGATAAATAGCTGTTGTGAGATACTCCATGGTCAAGACTTACCAAGTAACAATTAATCCACTGTCTCCAGTGATACCTGTATAGAATCTGAGAGCATATGGATGTCAGGTGAGGGAAAATGGCTCATGTCTCTGGAAGTTTATTTAAGTCTGCAGTTTAGATGCTTTCATCTCAAGATCTAAGTCCTTTTGTTGCAGTAGTTTCTGTATGAGAGTTCAAGGAGATTGGTATGCAGGATGTATTCACACATCAGACAATACCAATGCCAAGTTGTCTTGCATCCATTCCATCAGCTTTGGATCTTGCTCTGAAAGCAGAACACAAATGCACTTTCTTTGGGTCTTATCTCCTGCTTCAACTTTGATGTTGACTCAGATTAATGTAAAGTTCAAGTCAGTACATGGAGCACTTGCAGCCTGTTTACTTCTGATACTTTCACAGTGTGGTCTGTGTGACCATGCCAACATGATTTTTTTCTGGGTTTGCATGTGTCCTAAGCTAAACAGGAAGCATTCTGATTATCTCATTTCCATTTTTTTCCTAATTGTTAAAAGAATTTTTCTCAGTAAAATTATATTCTTAGTGGAGGGATTGTAGTTTTCTGTGTCCTGTGGCTTCCTATGTGTATAGTACAGTACAGAGTAGCTGTTGCTCTGTATCTGCCAAATTTACCGAACGGTGGGATTGTTATTTTGTTTCCTTGTGGCCAAGGATTCTACAGTTTCATGCTGCAGTAGTATGATTTCTTTTGGAAATGTGTATGTGCTTATAAATGGTTTATTTCTCTAGTACAAGTTGTTGTGAATGAGTATACAGCACAACAGTTGTTCTGTCTCTAAAGATATGCAGCTTGAGAAAGAAGCGGACTAAAGAATTATTCCCCTCTGACTTCTTGCAGCTCATCATTTAGTGGTGGGGTGAATGTTTACAAAAAGCAAAGTGGTCCCAAAGCTATGGATAATGTTTTGTCAAACTTAACTTTTTTGAAACCTATATTATATGTAATATATTTTACTATTTAAAAACCTGGAAAGTTGGAATGTCATACTTAAATAAAAATTATTTCAAAACTTGAATTGCTTTGTGATAAGATTCAGTATTGTAGGGAATTCACCTTCCAATGGTACTTCCTTCTAAAAGTAGGCATCATTTTGCTAGAATTTGGTGACCCCTGTCAGGAAGAAATTTCATGAGTCACTGATTTACCTCTGGTTTGGAAGTCTCGGTGTGACATTTCCTAAACTGATTTCTGCAACAGTAAATTCAGAAGTGGCAAAGAGATTCTGGACATAGTGTCATTAACAACTGATGTGAGTAGACTCTGGATTTGCTTGAATGTTCTTGATCTGTGTGATGTGGCAGAGCCATGTTCTGTAGGAGGGTAATGGGATGTACAAGGATTTAGTGCTGAAGCAGATTGAAGTCTTTGAGGTTCTGGAATGTTGAAACAAAGAACTTTTATTCCAAAAAGTGTAGAACTAGTCAGAATAATGCGTTAGCTTGTTCATAACAACAGAGTTTGGCATATTTTTTTCCTCTCAGTAAACAAGTGGAGTTGCTGTGAGGAACGTTGTACTGAGAGACAGTAGCTACACTCCAAATTGCAGTGCACTAGGATATTAGAGCCTGTATCTGTTCCAGCAACTTAGTTGCATCATACCCTAAATGCTCTAATAACACTGTAAAACTTTCAGCAGTTAATTGTGTCACACTTCGAGGTTAGATTACATGTGGTGGTAATGGAATCTTTTATGAAATTGCCTCAAAGTGTGTCATGGGGAGGAGGTGTCGTTGGTGCCTGGTCATGTCAGCTTCACTGATGCTGTCTGCTGAAATGTCTGTAGTTAACTGAAAAATACTGAACTACATTGTGAATAGGCACTTTCTTAACTAAATCCATCACAAGGTAGAACGTTCCATGGTTTAAAGTGTATTTCTTTCAGTGTCAAATTTTTGTTAGGGTATCCTACAGTTTTATACAGTATTAGTATACAGTATTTACACAGTATCTAGAAAAATTGTTTAAATACTTGTCTTCTCAAAAGCTGTTGTCTTTGGAGATGAATTCTTCAAGTCTTTCCAGTCTCCCTCAAAAACCTCATATGAGGAACAGAGAGGAGAGGGGTAACAGCTTGCCTGCTTTTTGTAACCACAGAAGCCTTACAAAACTTGCAGTCAAAATTCTTACTCAGTTCTTGTGGATGCAGGTCATTCTCTAGAGGATTTGTTTCACTGACTGCTTGTCAGAGACACTTTAAACAAGTTGCTTTAATTATGCTTTTTAAGGACACCTGGTTTTAGTCAGAGTAACACTCTGAAATATAAGGAATATTTAAATATTCATATTCTGAAAGACATCTTGCAGCTTTCCTAGCTTCAAAATTCTAAGTTGAACTACACTGTTTCTTTTATCACACTTCATTACCCATATTAAATTAACAGGAAAAAGGGCATTTGTGAAGAGAGTTGCAGTCATGTTGGTTTTTCATCATTCCCTTCGAGCATGACTGAGATCAGTGAATTTAAAGGCATTCTTTGGTCAACTAGATTTTTTTCAGTTTTGCAATCTGAATTGCCCGGATTACTCTGATTTAGATTATTTTTATTTTTTTAGTATTGAAAATGATCTGAAGAGAAGCTATCAGAATGTTTTCCAAAAGTCCTTTATCTTACCATGTTCCTTACTCTAGCTTGTTCAACTGCTAGTTTATATTGATAACATGGAATTGCACGTTAATAATTACAAATAAATATTCATGGAGGACAGATGCTTAATTTACCAGTGGCTCTGCAGTTCCGCAAAGGTTCTTAGTATCTAACAAAACCTTTTCATTAACAAGAAAGGCCTGAGCAGTAAGGTATTCTAATGGTTAAATGGTAGATTGAAGGGTTAAGATAGAATGATTACGCTGTCAATTAGTGTCTGTAAACTTTATTGTGTGTGATAATAGGAAACGTGCGGTGTTTAACAAAATGCAGCTGCAGTAATCGTGCAAAAGCACAGGTTGTGAGTCATGGATAATAGAACTGGCTTGACTGGGCTAGTAACACTCTTCACAGATGTGACTGTTTTCCTTTGTCCCTTTAATAGAAAAAAATGTAAGTAGAAGACTTTTCACCAACCTCTTAAGAATATTATGATCCTTTCTTTTAAAATGAGCTTGTTTTCTGCGTTCCGAGGCGTCACGGGGTAATGTGACAAACACACGTGTGAATGTGCTAGCGGTCATTACTTACGGGGTATTTTTGAATCAGGCCGAGCCGTCGCTGTAGCCATGAACGCCTCTGTCGGAGGTGTGAGTGGGAGCCGGGCCGGGCTGTCGGTTGTGCGGCCCCGAGTGTCGGGCGGTGTTGCGGGGTGGCCTCTCAGACCGTGCGTGCCCTGCTGTGCAGGTGCCCGGCGGGCTGGGCTGTGGGGCGTAGAGGGGTTTATTGTTACCTTTGTTTGTTTTCAATGAGAGCGAGGACTGCACAGGCGCGCAGCCGCGGATGACCAGGACGTGTCCAGCCCTCGCAGTGAACCATGGCGTATCAGCTGTACAGGAACACCACGCTGGGCAACAGCCTTCAGGAGAGTCTGGATGAGCTCATACAGGTTGGAGGCTTGGGATCTGGGCGACTAGCTTTAAATAAAGACAGAAGTTTTTATCCAAACAGCTTTGTCGTTCCTGTATCAGGGTACTTACGGCCAAGGTTTGGGAAACTTACTGATTAAAATCATAAGGGTTTAGTACTCCATTTCTTTGTGATGTCTTTTTCTTTACATTCTGGGTAAAGGAAAGTGTTTTATGTAAGTGGCCTAATCTCATGTGGCCCAGTAAATGAACAGCCAGATTAAGCTGGAACATTGCAGTCAGTTTGTTCTTCTGGTTATTTCCAGTAAATATTTATTATAAGAGATCTTTGTGTAGTACAGAATTGAAAGGCAAAAATGAAAATAATACAGGAACATAATGGTTTTGTAGATTGTTCTTCTAGAGATCTGCTTCGTTGGAGTGAACTTTGTTTTGATGTTTTTAACTTATACTGCATGTCTGAGCTTACTTTGAAACAACTAAATTTTTTTTTCCCACCTGCTTTAGTCACAGCAAATCACACCTCAGTTGGCCCTTCAGGTGCTACTTCAGTTTGATAAAGCTATAAATGCAGCACTGGCACAGCGAGTCAGGAACAGAGTCAATTTCAGGGTAAGAAAATGATATCTTAAAGTTTCTCATGAGATACAGTGACTAAGTGTTGATGCAGAATGTCGTTAAAAGCTGTGTGCTCTAAGCAAGAGCTTAAGAGGGTTCATTTTGGCTGTAATAATGACTGTTTACCTGTAAATTCTGTATGCAGCTGTAAGGCTCATTTCCTTGTTCTGCCAGGGATCTTTTGAATGAGTGCAAAAATCAGATGATGAAAACAGGGAAGAGGGAAATGCTTTTTTGATGGATAACATTGCCATCCTCAGTGTCTTGCAGATGAGGAGGGAGACTTTTGCTTCTCGCAGCTGTCCCTAGCAAAAGTGAGATGAGGCCAGATTTTCAGCCACATGAGTAATGTGAAGAGAGACTAGAGAGTTTTAGATCTACCCTTTCACTGGATCATTTTGTAGCTATTTTCTGTAGGTATCATAGAAAAATAAGTTGGGGGGGTTCCCAGTCAGCCACCCTAATTGATGTTAGATAGCCAGCAAGTAGTTAAATGTCAACTTGAATGTAATGTTAAGAAAAAAACCACAAAACCCAGCTTCCTGTTAACTTTTGTCATAATACTTCCCTACAGTCTATGTAGAACACGTTCATGATGTTCTTAAGAGACTAGATTTTTAAACAATATAGAGATGTTAAAAATAGCATAACTTCTCTAGCACACTTAACTTGTTTTGTGTATGTAGCATGGTATAGAAAACAGTTTAGCATGTGTTTAGTGGATAAATTTAAAAAATGTTACTTGGAGCTTAAGTTCTAAGTTCAAGAATGTTGGCTTAAAATACATAAAAGTGAAGGTCAAAAGTTTTTCATATTGACATCCTCAGTAATACATCAAATAGGAGGGATACCCCTTTATGTCACATATGTCAGGTTTTAATGATTTTTTATTTAAACTACCACTTTGTTTAAGTAATTGCAGAATTCACATCATGTTGTGATCACTGCTGTATCTGATTTTTATTAAGGCCCGATATTTTAAGGAATGTTTTCTGCTACTGGTTCTTTGTAGACATTAGAAAATTGTAAAACTTCCTAGCCTACCTGAGGAACCTTCCCTTGGCTATCCTGTGAAGTCACTACGTGGTCTTGAGAATTTCAGCCACTGGAGGGCGTTTAAACTCCAGTTTTTTCTCAGAATTGTTTGCTTGCCAGTTTTTATGCATTCAGGTCCACTGTTGGCTTTGTAGCAAATCTGTTCTAGAAGGGTCATAGTTCAGTGGATAATCATCATATTTTCTGTTGCTTTTGAGATGTGCCCTATAGAAAATGTCTCTTGTCTTTCTCTAGGGGTCTCTGAACACATACAGGTTCTGTGACAATGTATGGACATTTGTGCTGAATGACGTGGAATTTAGGGAGGTCACTGAACTTGTGAAAGTGGATAAAGTGAAAATTGTAGCATGTGATGGAAAAAGTAAGTATGAAATATGATATAAATAGGCTGAGACACGGGGCTTGATTGTTTTTAGAAAGCTTTGACCAAATGTCTTACTAAAGCCAGACTGACTGTATGACTTATGCAGAAGTAGGGCTCTGCATTCCCTCTTACATCTGACGAGAGTTGAAACAAAGCTAACTAAATGCTTTCCTGGCTCATAAGCACTGAGGCAGAACCATGTTAGGGACTGCTGTGCACCTGTTGTTGGGAAGTACATTATACTGGAGCAATTGAAAAGTCAGAAGTAATCTTTATTTTTTGTGTGGCAAATTTTCTAGTATAAATCTGTTTGTTAGGATAGCACCAGGTTTTACTGATTCTGAAGAGTGCTTCAGCTGTCTGAGCAAGGAATTGTCTGAGAAAAGTGTCTAAGCAGTCATTCTCTGGATTTGATAGTTGGGGACACAAGCCCATGAGAAGCTTTTGCTTGCATTTGCAAGTCATAAGACTTGTTGCCTAACAGACCCTCTGTATATACACTGATTGTGGGAGTTTACAATCCGTATCTGCTTGACTGGATTACTATTATCCATGTTCCTTGAGAATCTTTACTGGAAAAAGTAATTCAGTGACTTCTGTGACAAGCTGCTTTATAACTTTTGAAACCATCAGTGTGGCAGAGTATTGCTAAAGCTGTGTGAAATGGTACCACTTGTTTCATCCTCAGAGAATCATGCTAAAAGCAGGAATTGAGCATGGAAAAGGATTTATTTAAATCCTTAACCATAGACCTCTGAAACAGGTTCTTCATGGCTTCCTGATTCTGGCACGCTTACAATAGTCACTTCAAGTTGTAGTTCTAAAGAGTTGACAGAATTTATTGTTTTCTCAACTTCTGCTACTAGCCAAGCATATAGTCTTACTGCTTGGTTTTTGTGTGCTTTTTATAGCTAGTGGAGGAAACCATACTTTCCAAGTATTAATCATTTTCATTCTTGATAAATTGCGCAGATAAGATTAAAATAACTGGCTGACTTGAAGTTGCTATTAACATTGCAACCTTTTTTTCTTCCCATGAGAAGTTGACTTGGTGAAGGAATAGTAACTAAACACTGGCTTGTATTTCTCCAAATTTGAGTTATATACTTTTTCCACAGCTCTAAAAACAAGAAAACAGTAATGCTAGTGTATCAAAAGCTGCACTATTAATTAGTGGTTCTGACAAAAGTTAAGAATGGAGAGTTGTTCTCAGTTGCTTTATGAAGATCGTTCTCATTCTTGCATCTATTTCAAAATGCGTGATAAGCTACAGCCCACTCTCCATCAGAGCTTATGCTGCTGTATGTGCTAAAACCTTTCTCTTCAGTAGATGATAGCCAGATGTGCTTGTGGCTGGCTGCAGTAAAGGGTTTGTGTGTCACTACATGTTAGAGCAAAGCTTTTAGTATTTTTAATGCATCTGTGTGCACAACCCTGGAGTTTTGTGCTGGCTCTTCTCAGTGTTGCTAAGTGAAGTGAAACAGCACAAGCGGTTCATGCATGGCTCAGAGCAGTGGAGGGAATTGGGTAGGTACAGAACGTGTTCTGAAATGCTTGGGGAATGCTTTAGAACTTGGGGAAGGTATTAGAGAATGCTCTTGGTTCTCTGTTTTCAGTGGGGGTGTGTATTACTCTCACTTTCTCTTTTCTTTCCTAGACACTGGTTCCAATACTGCAGAATGAATAGACCTGTGGATTGTCTGCAAGATTTTCTGTTAATATGCAGCACTTTCTGGAGAGAAGCATGGAAAGGGACTGATCATACTCAATTCTTGTGATGCAGATGTGAGTTACTCCATACTAGAAAGCATCACAGAATGACAGCGGAAGAAATACCTGTAGCATTTCTTCAGTTCACCTTATAGGGCATGAATACAATGTTACCTTTTTTTAATTACAAGAGATACTGGGTTTTTTTGTTCAAAATAATTTCTGTAATAAACTTTTATTTAAAAACTTCTGAAAGAGTGATCATTGAAAACTTTTTTTAGAAACTGGCATTAATATACCATATTTTCCCAAAATTTTCTAAGTGTGTTTAGAGAAATGTTGCAAATGGAAAACTCTTTCAGTTACAGGGTTCCGAGTATGGTTGCACTGTTAAGTGTTGCAAGAAATGTCTATTCCAGAATGATGAAGGAGGAATCAGCAAAAGCTTAGCAGCTCTTGCTGGGCAGCATGTTTGTGTGTTTGTGACTGCATCTTTCTGTCTGTAAATAGCTCTGCTACGTGCCCTTTGCTGCACACTGCAGATTGGTAAGTAACCATTTCTGAAACCAAAAGAACAGACAGTTGCTTTTCTTTCAATAGCACAATAAGTGTTTGTTTTTATCTTAAAGGATGCAAATGTGTATCTGTACCATGGTTTTCTCTTGTTCTATGTCAGAATCAATCTTCTAGGTTTAAAATTTTTTTGTTCTCTATTAATCATGTGGTAAACTAAATTTCAACCCATATAAGTATAAAAATTTGCTCTTCCTGCCTCCAACTACTTGTAATCTCTTCCTGTCTCTAGACAGACTTCTCTGTCTCAAGTAGCCTTTGGACTTACTTCATACACATAGAATTCTTTTGACTGGGGTTTTACAGGTGTACATTCATGCACATAATTATATCTCTTTTTTTGTTAAAATTAAGTATGCTTTAGAATCATAGAATGGCCAGGGTTGGAAGGGACCTTAAGGATGATCTCGTTCCAGCCCTCTGCCATGGGCAGGGACACTTCCCACTATCCCAGGTTGCTCCTAGCTCTGTCCAACCCAGCCTTGAACACTTCTAGGGATGGGGCAGCCACAGCTTCTCTGGGCAGCCTGTTCTAGTGTCTCATCACCCTCACAGGGAAGAATTTCTTCCTGTTACCTAAACCTACTCTCTCTCACTTTGAAGTCATTCCCCCTTGTCCTGTCTCTCCAGGCTTTAACCATATTTCTGGGATAGTGTTTGTCCAGGTCCCGGATCTGCTCCTTCTGTGGAGGTTGTTTCAGTTCAGTGAAGGAGCAGGGAGCAAAGGGAAGTTAAGGGGGTCTGGTGCCTATGTTCTTTCTGCTTTTTGTTGCTTTGCTCTCTCTGACTTTCTTGGCATGTGCTATTTTTTGTGTTTGAATTTCAGCTAATCTTGCCAAGGTCATGTAATTAATGTACTTTGTGATCTTGGAAGATTGAACTGCACTTCTGTTATACTAAGCTATTATAATATCCAGTGGAAGACACATCATTTCATATGCTAGAGATCAGCACGCCTGCTGCTGCCTATTTGGTTCTTCTTTGCCTGTAGTGTTCTGGACTTCTTCATTTATTTGTTTATTTCATTGTTGATTTTCTTTAGAAAGATCACAATTGCTTCCACTTCTCAGCAGCAGAAGGTAAAATATACCTTTGCACCTTGACATTGAACCGGAATGGATGTTTCTATTTAGAAAGTAAATGAACTTAAAGAAAGTGAAGGAAAGAATAAACACCAGTGCAGAACTGGCTGTGGATGACTGCCTGTTTAAACATGGTTTCCAAGAAAAAGGATTTTGTCAATTCCATAGGTGTGCAAACCAGGATGTTATCTGATGTAAGCTGTTTGCTCAGTCAGGGATGTCAATACCTGACTTCAAATGTTATCAGAGAGGCATAAATTAAAGTGCGGAGCAGGAAGAATTTATGATGAATTTCCAGAAGACAAGTTTAATCAGGATCATTATGTACCTTTACACGATGACTAGGCACAGTGAGGTAGAGGAGAGTTACTCAAAGCACATATAGTTGTGTTTAAGAATCTTGGCAGCTTAGGGAGCAGGATTTCAGTCGAGGTCCTACTGACCTCGGTCTGCTTTTCTGTAGTCTAAAATTTTGGGGTGGGGAGGAAAGTAGGAGCATGTTGCAAAGCACTTTAGTAAGACTGTACTGGGAGATGAGAACATTTTCTTCAGTGTAACCTAAAGGGTGGTCTTTGTTAGGATTAGCCATTATGGCCTATGAGGTAGCAATTTACAGATATATTAGTATTTTGGTTTACATCTTGTGCTAAAAGAACCTCATCCTTCAAGGAAGTGGAAAATAGTTCACTGAGAGTCTAGTTAACATTTTATGGTCACTGCTGTGGCAGTCAGAAGAAAAAGAACACCCTAGCCCTGCTCCCTGAATCAATTTTACTTGTGACTGCAAATACTTTATTGATATTGTGTTCATATCATTCATGTTTACTTTTCGTGTCTTTAGAATTTATTACCTGTTTTTCTCCAAATTCATTTTCATTGGCCCATCTCTTTATTACAGGGCATCTCAGAGATGATCATATAAAGTATCAAATGTGAAGCAAGAAGGAAATAGGCCCTCCTAACTAAAGCTAAAAAGAGCTGTTATGGACGTGTTGTGTAAGTATGTAATAAGCCACTGTTCTTGTAAAAATAGAGTGAAAACCACTTGGAAATAAAACAATTTAAAACCAGGTTTAAACCAGAAAAATAAATCTGTTACTAAATTTCAGAATTATGGTTTCATCTTCCTCCTGTACACCTCTTGAAAGGTAAATTTGCAACCCATTTCCTCCTTAAACGACTGGTGACTTATTTAGAGTTCAGGTTGTTACTTAGCAATTGTAGACAGAAGTGTCAGAAATTGATTTTTTTACTACACGAAATTAATATTTCTGTACTTCCAATTGGACAGCCCATGATTTTACTGATGAATTTCATATGGGGTTTAATCTATTTTTGGAGGTGATCCTGTAATCTGATGTGATTCTGCTACTTTGGGCTAGAGCTGGTCCTACTCTGTTCAGATTTCATTCTTTTCTCAGTTCTGCAACTAACTGTGTCAAGTTACATGATTTCTCTGTGCTCTGTTGCCAACTTTCTAAAATGCCAGCCACCTGATTTCTAAGATCCTTTGAGATCTCTGGAAGGCAAAGTTCTGTATTAGAGTTGAGTGATGGTTTTTACTGCCATTTGTAGTGGCAGAGATATATCACTGCTTTGATGTGTGACTGCACTCATAAATACGACATTTCTGATGTCTTTGAGAGAGGATATGCTGAGAACATTCCTTTGTAAGAATCTTTTTGTCACCTTAAGCATTTGGGAGTGGGTTCATTCTTTCAGAAGAAATTAGGTCACTACTTAAAGAAGTGAGTTGAAAATAAATTTGCACAAGATAGCCTTTGTTTTTGCAACTGAATCACCTGAGAGGAATTCTGAGTAGTAACACCATCAGAAACAGGAAATTTCCTTGGGCTCAAGAAAACTGGATGTCGACGTTTACAAGTTGTTTGCCTGTGCAGGTAATAATGCCAGAACAGTCATTTTCATCCAAAGCAGTGATCAGTCTGAACGGGAGGGCTGCCTGGGCTGTGTTGTTAGGTAAGTGCTGTCCCTCCTAGTGAGTCACCAAGCTGGTTTTCTGGTATGCTGGCTTCACTTGATGCCTTCATATTCTATGGGCAAACTCTTTCAAATCTGGATAAATGTTTAGATTCTCTGTCTTCAGGTCTAAACAGGAAGGGCAAAGATTGCAGTGAGTAACATTAAAAGAAAAAATATTTTCACGTGGAACAGATTTGAAGTGGCACTTTCCACCCCCAATCTAAATCCTTCTCTCTGTCTCTCCATCTGTAACATTTTTGTGTCTCTCAATGACAGATGAAACACTGTTATTATAGTGTGTGCTATAATGTTTCTGAGAGAAGAAACAGCTGAAGAAGTTAAACATATTTACCAAGTGAAGGGGATAAATATTACTGTTGCAAGTCTGTAAGTAACTTGAAAGTATGTATTTTTCTGTACAGGTATATTTGCAAAATAATAGAGGCCCCTCATTCAATAATCTTTTACTGTTTCAAGCTGGGTTTCCTTGCAGCCTCCCAAACACCTTTGCCCCCCAAACACCTTTGTTCTCTGAGAAATAAATTATTTAGTTCTTACAGACATCCATTTCATGGGTGTATTTGGTTTTGATGCAATTTCTTAGAACTGATAAGTATGGGGATTTTTTTGTCTCCACAAATACGCACATTTCCCCTCCATTTTCCGAGGGCAAAAGACAACAGTTTGCCACAGTTAGAAACATGGTGACTCTTCTCTGCCTGTTTCAGTCCAGAAACCTGAACGTGTCCCAGTCCCCCAGTGAACCCCTTGCTGCTACTTTACCATTTTGAGCTAATATATATTAATTTAAAGTAACTGAAAGAGTTCTAACAAGCAAAATCAGGTTAGGCAGCAGTGGTTCCATGCAGTCTTCTATGGTGGGAGACCTGAGTTCTTGCCCTAAGTCATCAGAGAAGTTTTGTTTGTTCTAAAAGAATGTACTAGACGTGGAGACAATTTCTATTTAATGCTGAATTTGGTGCTGAAACCGTTTAAGAAGTTGTATGTTACTATCAGGTTAGCATAAAGCTTTAGTCTCTTTAGCAGATGTCTGCTTACCTAAGTAGGAAATAGCTCCTCCCAGGATCAGTAATCCTATTTATTTGCTCTTTTTTGCATAAATAAATGCCCAATGATACATTGGGTATTTATGTTTGAGGGCTTTTCTTGCCAGTACTTGGGAGTTGTTGTCTGTGAAATCACCATGGCATTTTAAAAATCCCTATTTTACAACAAACCTCACTTTAAAATGTCTAACAAAATTGCAATGACACAGCTTTTCAAGTCAGTTACTTCATCTTCTCATCCTATTTAAATCAATGTTTTAAAGATCCGTGTGACTGCAGTCATAACTTCATAACAGCCTGGTGTTATGGAATTACTTCAGATGTTCTCTGTATAATGCTAAATCTCCACTGTAGACTTTATAAATTTATAAAGATGGGTGTTTACTTACAAGAAAGTTACTTGAATAGATTTTTTCTTTATAAAGACAACAGCATTAATCTCTCAGCATTACTGGCAGTGAAAAGCTGTTGGATCCACGGAAAGTGGCTAGCTTTAATATGAGAGGGTGAAAAAAACACATGTGAATGAAATACAGAAGTTCACAAATCTTTTTTTAAGAAAATGATGTGTGATTGGTTTGTTCATTGATCATTGCTGGACATTGTAATTACGGTATTGAAATACCACCAAAATATCTTTTTGGGGGGGGCTGGGGGAAAGAGAGATGTAGATCTTAGTGTAGGTTTGTACACCACTGTGTGCGTCCCTCTCCCTGTGTTTCAGACGGAGAAGTGGGTGCACAAAGGGTTAACTGGTTTACTGCTTTGTCCAGGAGCACAAATAAATCTCTTCTGAGGACATAAAACACCGAAGCGCTGTGTATTTTAGTATCCTGGATTTTATTGAAGGTTGGCTTTAAACGACTTAACAGCCTTTGATAGAGTCGAAGTTTAAAGTGAGGTAGCAGCCAGATGTTCAGCTGAGCAGCGCTGCGGGTGCCAGGAACGGGCGGGCGGGTGCCAGGAACGGGCGGGCGGCTGCCAGGTGCTCTGTGCAAAAGCAAATTACTCATGGCTTCAACTCTGCCCCTGGCCGGACCTGGTGGCACCGTGACCCGGCCCTGCCCGTCTACAGGCAGCAGCCCTGGGGTCACCTGTGCGAATAGACTCCAGGAAGGGACTGGAAAACGCCCCGTCCGCTTCCTCCAGCCGGTCAGGGGGAGAGCGGCCCTCCCGCGCCCTGTGAGGGGACCCGGCGGGCCGGGGGCGGGCTGAGCCTCCCGCCCTTCCACACCGGGCCTTCTGTCTGTCCGTCCGTCCGACCCTCGGCGGGGCCGCAGTCCCGCGCTCGCCCATGGGGCTTCTCCTCGGGGTCGCGCCGAGGCGCGGGTCCCTCCGGGGACCAGGGGATCCCCTCCCCCTGTCCCCGAGGCGCCGTCGGCTACACTCGCCCACGGAAGGCAGCAGGCGCCGGCCAGAGTGTCCCCGGCTGCCCCTCAGAGCCCCCGGCCGTACAGGGCCTTGTGGCGCAGGTACTCCTCGAGACATTGGACGGCCGCATCGTCCATGTCGGGGTCGAACTTGTTGGCCAAGAGATGGTGCTGCTGCAGCATCCAGGGCACGTCGCCCACCCCGTAGATGCAGACGGCGCGCTGGTGGCGGCCGGTGCAGGGCGGGTAAGGCGCGCCCTTGCTGATGTCCCCCTCCAGGAACTGCCACTTGACCAGGCGGGGAAGGGCGTTCATGTCCGTGAGCTGGTATTTGTCATTGTGGGGTGTGCCCCCCGGAGCGCCAGGCATGCGGTTCAGGGTGGCCCAGACGTGCTCGTCAGGGCTGTAGCTGTCCTTGGACCACTCGTGGAACTTTTGTGCCGTGGGGTTCTCTAGGATGTACCGCACGAAGTCCCGCGTGACCGCGTTGTACGCGCTGCCCGTGAACATGGGGTAGCCGTGGGGTGGTGGCTGCTTCTTCTGGTTAGTGCGAGAGATGCTCTCCTTCACCTCGTAGTGGTACTGCCAGCGCTGCTGCTTGGCGGCTGTGGGCTTCTCCGACTCCACGCTGTTGTGGCCCCGCAGCAGCTGCAGCGCCCGGACTATCTCGGCGTTGGTCTTGATGGGGAAGTCGGTGCCGCAGGTGTTGATGAGGTAGCGCCATGGCACGGGACTCTGCAGCAGGTCCTGCATGCAGTTGAAGTCGGCCTGCAGCCGGGACCAGGCGGCATAGACCACGCTTTCCAGGCGGCTGGCCACGAAGACGTTGGGGAAGCAGGCAGCAATGGCCCGCACGGCCTCCTGGAAGGCGGGCGGGGATTTGCTGTCCATGTGGATGCAGTAGACATTCTGGGGGGCGTAGACGGACCGCAGGAGCCGCTCAAACATGTCGATTTTGTGGTGGATGACCATGGAGTAGGCGATGGGGAACTCCTTCTCCTCCTGGCTGAGGGGGAACTCGATGTAGCGCCGGGACTCCTTGAAGGCTCTGCAGTCCCTCGTCATGTTCAGGTAGTCGCTGGGCGTCAGCGAAGCCTTTCTGTTCGCCACTTCAAGGTTGTTGAGCTGCGCCTCCTGGATGGCTGTCACGTCCCCGCGGACGACCCCCGAGCAGTTGATGCTGCGGCTGGGGGTGAGCTCCAGCGCCCGGTAGGGGCGGAAGGGGTCGGCGGGGTCGGGGCGGGCGGTGCCGCGCAGCGCCAGGGCGGCGACGAGCAGCGCTAGCGGCCCGAGCAGCAGCACCCAGGGCCGCCGCGCCACCGCCGGGGTCCGCTCCCACCAGTGCATCCCCGCCGTGGGTCTGCCCTCGCCTCCTGGCTGCGCTGCCTTGAGGGAGCCGGAGCCGCTGCAGCACGGAGCAGCCCGGCAGCTGGGCACCTGCTGCCTCTGGGAGGTGGGGAAGCAGTGCCCGGGCGATCCCGGTGTGACCGCAGGTGAACAACAGTCCCCTCCCTCCCCGTGGCGTGGCTTTGTTTGGTTTTATCAACACTGGGGGTGGTTCTATGTCTTCTGTGTCTGCTTAAAAGATGATATTTCATCTTACCCCTGTCCAGCATGTAATGCAAGGCAAATTCCTCTGGAATTCAACCCTATGTAATGCACTTTTTTGAAAGACTTTACTAGATTACTTTGGCACCTAACCTGGTTTTCCAGTGTTCTGATTGATAGGGAAGATGTGTGCTAATGCCTTCACGAACAATTCGATGGGTGAAAGTGTGGGGTTTAATGTCTTTGAAATGGGTCTCTGCCACCTTCAAGCCTCAGGTTTGTTACAGAGCCCAGACAGTTTGACTCCTGAAACAGACAAGGGTCTGCACAAGCCTCAGTTTCTGAACTTTGGGGTAAAATGACAGACTCAAGGGGGATATGGGGTAGGCGGTCTGGGAAGGCTGTACCTTCCCAGTACCTCAGCCGATGGGGAAAGGAAGAGGCCGGGAGTTAAGGATAAAAGGGAGGCTGCGCCCCCTGAAACCTCGAGAGAGAAAACCCTGCGGGCGTGTGCTCCAGTGGACTGTCTCCCTTTATTCGAATAAAGTTGCAGGACTCCTCTGTCTCCTTTGTGAACACTGGCTTTACATAGCTTGGTTTTCTGTACACAATCATTCCAATTAATAGCTCAAGGATGTGGTAGCAATAGGGCTGTAGTTTAGAAGGCCCATTTCAGCAAGCTTCTTCCCTCCTGGAGTGCTTTGAGCTTTTACTAAGAATTGCTGCAAAAGATAATGGGGCAAAGTCGAATCTCTGCTTCTACAGGGGAAGCAGAGGGTGAAGATAGAGGCTGAAGGTTTGTAAATAATTTGCCACAAAGTGTCTGCTGAAAGGAGGAAGTGAGAGAACATTTGCACCTACGCTCTGGCCAAGGCAGTATCACATAACAGAAAGAGAGGGGTGGCTGCAAGTGATAAAACATTCCTTGTACTGTGATGAAAACTTACTGTCTTAGACATCAGTGGCCCAGAAATTGCAATGGGCACTATGAAAAGCAATTAAGTGATACACATAGTATTTCCTATAGGCACAATGCCAGTTTGCCTGAGCTGAATACCAACGTGAATATGCTTGGGAGAAATATGGGGGTAAAAGGCTTGAGGAATGTAATTAAATGTACTTAAGTTATTTTGGATTAATTTTTCAACATTCTGTGAATTTAGTTGCATGTTCACCAATATGGAACTTCTTTGGAAGAAGTTTGTTGCTTAGCATTAACATCTTGAACTTGTTCAGTGCTAGAAACTTGACATTTTTTAAGGTTTCTAAGTTAGTAGTGTGGCCATAGGAGCCCACATCATTTGCTTTGTGATACACAGCTCTTCAGTTATAGGCTCTTACCTGAAGTAAAAAAAAATTGCAGCAAACCCAAGCAGCCTGAAGTGCTCATGCCTCTACTTTCAGAGTAAAATTTTAAAACTTTCTCCTCTTGAAAGTATGAAATGTGAATAACCAGGCAAACACTTACCTGAAAATTTGAAAAAATTAAATTAAACAAAACATAATTTTTGCAAGGCTGCTCTTTTTTTTTTCTCATGAAAGAAATCTTAGCCTGCACAAAATAATATTTCGTTGGTAAAGTCCAGGACTTGAGGACTTGTTTTTGTACTACATAGAGCTTAAAACCTGTTAATGTTTATATTCTCAGTGCAATTGTAATTTCCAACATACCTAATACTAAACTCTGGGCTATAAATCTTTGGCATTCCCCTAAATGATAGCACATGTGGCTGAATACAGTAGTGACTCTGCTTACACGTGAGTGATGTAAAACAACTGTCTGACAATCAGTATGTGATACAAAGTCCAAGCACTGCCTACAGGGTAACCAGCAGTCACTTGATTGCTTGCAGAGATACATGTCCTGGACATATGACAGCAAATGACAATATAAGAGGAGCATGGTTAATCATCTTTAGTAGCAATCTTGCAGGAGACTATCTGTGAGGGGTTGCACAATGTGTAAGGTTCTTGTCATTATGCTTTTTGCAGAAATGTACAACAGGCTGCAGAAAGTTGTTTTGTATTTGAAAGGCAAATGAATGGCAGAGAGAGGAGTTCAAGTGTATCACAGATGTGATGGCTGTGGCTGAATGATCACTGTGCTGTCATAAGATAAACTGGTGTTGCAATTACCCTCCAGAATTTCCCTGTTGATCTCAAAGTCTGAAGTGTTTTCATCAGTGTGACAACTTTCAGTTAAATAGTTTTGGTAAGTCTAGATGCCGTGTCTCTCTAGTGCCTTCTGTACCCACTTCCATTTCAAAAAGCCCTATCTAGTCAGAAATTCCTGCTCTTCTGGCCTTCTTGTTAAGGGATTAAAAAAATCTTCACAAGTTAACCTGCTATGTACTTGCCCAGTTGCACAATTTCTAAGTTGTGGTTCAGATAAATGCATTAGAGAGTGAAGAAGAAACATCTATTCTGCTTGCTTCTCCAAGGGAAAAAAGCCAAATTGTGATTATTTGCTGACGTTGTCAGATCTGGTGAAGCACCTGATGGGAATTTACACTGATGGCAAGGGTCATAATCACACCAGGTTCACCTGTACACAGTTAGCTTGTAAAAGGAATAGGGTTTTCCAGTAAAAGCAACTTTATTAAAGAGGGACAAAGAGCACTCATGGGTAGGGATCAGCCTGTAGTGGTTACTAAAATCTGTTAGGAAAGGATTTTTGTATATATAGATGCATTATCAGCTTTTTTTTTAGCATGACTTTTAAGAAATATATGGAAGTAGTGAGTTTTGTGAACTTAGTCAAAGAAACATCTGAGACTAAACTTGTATCTGCTTTAAAAGAAATCTAGTGTGTTGTATTCCATTGATTGGGAAGGCTAAGATTTTCAGTTTTAGCTTCTTGGTCAAAAATGGTTTGAGTGTTAAGTGTTTTGGTTGGGGTTTTTCTTGTTTTGGTTGGTTTATTCAGGGGGTTTCTGAGTTCCCTCCCTCCCTATTACAGGCCATCTTGCAGGGATTTTGGGAGATTCTACCCAGAAGCTATAATACCACTTTTCAGCTATCAGGCCATTGTTGTCTGTGTCATTCTGCTGCTTTTCTGTATTTCTCAGTTTTCAGAAGAAAGCCTTGTTTCCTGCTCATTCTTTCAGAGCCATGGTATGCATTGTGATGTGTTGGCTTTGCTGCTTTGCAGGTGTTACTAGCTCACAGCTGAGTTCTGTGCTGTCCTGAATGCTTGTGTCTACAGGAGGAACTCTGTATTAACAGCAGAATGACTATTATTTGACCATTGTGTCTCATAGCTGTTTAGTTTTCATGTGTCACCTAGATAGTGAAGCCCTAACTTGACAGAAGTATGAGCATGAGGCATAATGCTAATCAGAAAGCAGCGCATTTTCCTTTGTGAGCTGTTCCACTGTGGGTCCTGTCCTGGGCTATGAGATATACAGGACACCTCCAGGATATCCGTTCCACAGGGGCTCCTCTTGGCAGCTTCCCTTCAGGCATGCCAGCTGCCCCACCCTTGCACCTTCCTGCACTGATTTTGGTGTCTTTGAGGTTGGCTCAGCTTTTGATGCCTGGCATGGGACAGCTATAGGTCTCCTACCACAGAGACCCCTCTGTCTCCTTACAAAATTATTGCCATGTTAGCCCAGTATAAGAACCTTTTAGAGTAATGGCAGGAAGAGAGTGAGGTGGGTGATAAGGGTGTGACATCAATAAGGAAATGGTTGAATAGGATTTCTTTCTTGCTTTTATCTTCCCTTTATTCACACTCTCCCGCCCTCATTTGGCTACATATTTGCATAGAAAGGCTAATGGCTCTAGTCTTCCCAGTGTCCACTAGTGTGTTTTACAGCTGTAAGACCATGGAATCATAGAATAACCCAGGTTAGAAGGGATCTCATAAGATCATCTGGCTCAAAGGCTCGTGGGAAAGGGAGCACAAACAAAGTTATAAACACCTTGTCCAATTGTACCTTGAATGCCTCCAGTGATTCCTCCCATATTTGAAGGCATGCAGTGGTACTGCAAGCTGTTTGATGTTTATAGATGCTACATGGAATAATTTGCACACAGGCTTTGAGACTTGCATACAGAACTGACTTATTTTGCCAAGGAAAGTGTGGAGAATCAGAATACACTGGGTTGGAAGGGACCCATCAGGATCATCGAGTCCAACTCCTGGCCCTGCCCAGGACACCCCAAGGGTCACACCAGGAGTCTGAGAGCATTGTCCAAACATTTCTTGAACTCTGCCAGGCTGATGCTGTGACCACTGCCCCGGGGAGCCTGTTCCAGTGCCAAAACACCCTCTGGGTGAAAAACACAGGGTTTTGCCTCATTCTGATTGAATGACTACTGCTGAAAGTGAAGAATCTGGATTGCCACTTGAGTGCCCCCTTGTCACTGACTGATTTGTGATATAGGTAACGTGTCAGAGACATGTAGATGAATATCCACGTTTATAGATAACAGGATATCTAAACCCATGGTGAATCAGCTTGCTGTCTCTCTCCAGAGTTATTTGAATTAGTTATGTAAGAATTACCTACTCGCATGAGGCCTGTAAAATTATTTTGTAGGCCCACACCTAAAAGTACTTAGGGCTGGCTCTGATCTTCTTTTAATTTTTTGTGAGGTAATAAAGTATTATTAAGCCAAATTAGTGATTCTCCCACTGACTGCTACTTAAGCAAAATTTTTCCTAGGTCTACTTTATACTTTGCTGTCAAGTACACATCTTGTGGTAAGATACAGTATCTTGTTGTGAACCACTGTATTCCACTTTTTTCATTTGTGTTCACATAAGGAATGTTCTTATTTGTGTCAAGTAGTAACGGCTCTTTTCAAAAGAGCTGTTATTTTTTAAACCAGTATTTCCTTTGAACTAGAACAGAAATTGAGAAGAAATTACATTTCCATCGTCTTGGCTGTTCAAATTTTTTTCTTTTTTTTACTGTCTCTGCTGGTATTGTGATACTTTACTGAAAATCATGGAGTTGTATTTGGCTTATAGTTTTGAGATTTATGGGTTTAAAATTACCAACAAACATTTGGAAAACTTCATGATAGCTTTCTCATTACATATCTTCAGAGACAATAAGTTCAGTGTTCTGTTTATATGGAGTATTTGGCACATACTCCAAAGTGGGAAAGTGAACAAAGCAAAAGTGGGAAGTGAACAAGGAAGTATTGAGGTTTCAAAATAGATAAACCCTATGCAAATATATGTATATTGTATATGTACGCTTTATCTGTAAAACTTTAACATGATGAACATGGTCTTGTGCAGGTTCTGCTTTTTGAAATTGAAAACTGTCTGATTACAGACTTTAGCTCCTGCTTGCTTCCATTTAATTTCAACTGAATTATGTGTCACAGTCCTGTACTGTCTAACAGTTCAAGCTGCACCTTTACAAGCTGCTAAGATTGCATCCCCACTAGCAGAGTCTTGGGTCAGTTTGATGACTAGTAGAGGTCAGGTTCATCTTTGAGGGAACTGTTGGATGTTAATTTTCCTTTCAGAGTTCTACTTCATTGCTGGGTTGTGACAAATGGTTTGAAAGCACTACATGCAGTATCTCTGAGCCTGATTCAGAAGGGACATGAAAAGGCACCAGTAAAAAGCAGTAAGTAAAACATCAAACTGCAATAATTTTTGTAGCATGCATACCAGTTCCTGGTGTTTAACTGAGCACTGCCTGATGCTATTCACCTTACAGCTGCAGACTCATTGCTCTGCTCTTTCTGGACCTCTGGTGCACTTTTACTGAAGTCAGAGGATTTCTGCTTTTATCCAAGACAAAATTGCTGGGCTGAAGAGTGTAGCAATGAGTATGGCTTAGAAGAAAGCTGAAGCAGACAATCATAATTGACATACAGTCTATAGGATAGTATTGGTTACTTGAAATTTTGCATAACAGCTGAACGCTGCTTATAAATTATAATGAGTTTCCTCAATTACATTTTGTATAATAAAGCAAAATAGGGGGATAAGGCATTACTCACCTTATGCAGGTTGCTGAAGAGACAGACAAATAAGTAGGACAATGCTGGTAAGGATGTTTAGAAGAATTTCCTTTAAACCACTCTTAAAACTGGCACTATTTCTGACTGTAAACTGGACTGTGTTCTGGGGGAAGAAAACCTGTTTTTTTCTTGAAGGATGTAACACAAAGAAAACACAGTGATACTGGGGATCATAAATACATTAGCTCATGCTTCATTGTTTCTAGAAAAGGATTGCTTTATACATAATGGGAAATATAAACAAAACAGAAAACAAAACTCTTTTAGACAGATGATAGAGGAGTTCAGGGCTACAGGAATAAAGAACAAAAAAGAATGAATTAAATTTTGTACATTTCCCACAATGGAAACCCCATTATAACTATCCTATTGAAGAGATTGTTTCTTAAGAGATAAGGGACTTCCTGAAATAGACACAAATATTACTGAGAAAGGTTTTTATCTTTGATCCTTAAAAGCACGTTAGTTTTATTTCTTGCCTTGTTTTCAGCTGTCTAAATAGTATTCTGAACTTCAGGTGTTTTTGTTCTGTGGTAGAACTTTTATCAATTTATCAATGTTCTATGCAGTTTGATTTGGTCCCAAGTAGAGAGTCTGCCATGAAATACAGATATATGCACAGAGTGAGGGCTGACATAGAGACACAGATCATGTCCAAAGCCTCTGTGAAATGGAGATTGTTGCTTTCATGTCTCTGTGGCTGCCCAGAAACACCTGAATATGTTTAGACCTGCAGCTGGTCTGGTTGCCCTTGAATGTCCCACAGCTGGATAAGAATACTTTGGGCTGGGACTTCATCCAGTTGCTCAATAGGTGTTGCTGAGTTCAGCAAATTTTCCTTCAAAGCTTGTGGAATTCACACAGAGCACTTCTTGCCTTAGCACTCATAGAGTGCATTATAAGGGAAGTCATGCAAGGAATCAGTGGGGCAAAGGTGATGGTCACTCTAGAACTGTTTTTGTGGGCTATTCATTTCTGTCTGAGGTTCCTGCAGTGTTCTGCCCTTGTTCTGGCTGCACTTCTGCAAAGAAACCCAAGTATTTTATAATAGTTTGAGTGCCCTGCTTTTTATGCCATACATGCACAGCAAAAGTCAATATGAAATTAATTTGTAGGGGAAAATGCAGTTGTGGGGAGTGTAGTACCATTTTTTCCTTATTTCAGGTGATCTATTTGCTTCATCTTTTTCACCCTTTAAAATTCTTCTATACACTTGACACTTCTGCTTCCTTATACAAAGCTGGAAGAAACATTTAGCTGTACTTATGTCAGAGAAAATCCTTAAGGTTTTTGCTGCTTATTGTTTCATTCTTTCCATGCTCATAACATGCCTCCACAGCTCGTCTGCCTGTGGATGTTTTCACACTGCTGGAAACTACTCCAGGGAAAAAGTTAGCAATATCAAAAGAGAAGCTTTCTGTACAGCAGGTAAACTACTGAGGTCTAGAACCACTGAGGTACCTGAGCATCCTGCCTAAAAGTAGTAAGTGCCTCAGTATGTGGATCTGTATTCTGGAATAGTTCTGTGCAGGTAGTGCTGATGCAGCTGACAGCAATTGCATCTTTCTTCTGGCACCTATTATGTGCTAGTGTGTCCTGCTCATGCAGAGGGGGCCAAAGAAGGAGTTGGTTTTCGAGGAATGTTTACTGTCCAAAGATTGAAATATTGATTTAGCTGGCTGAAGGTCGTGCTTCACAGCAAATGAACGTGACTGAGTTATCTTTGTGAACAATGCAGTTTATGGCAGTGCTAGATATCAGTGAACCAAAGGCTGATATATGTTTTTCTACTTACTACAGTTATTTAAAAAAACACAATACAAACCCCCCCCAAAACAATCAAAAAAACCCCAATACCTTCTAACCTTCTGAAATGCATTTTCTGCCTATAATATAATGCCATTCTTCATGATTTTGGCACTTGTTTTAGGCAAATAATGCACTTTGCAGAAGTACCAAAATGTAGGCCTATGGTAAAACACCTTAATTACAAATTCAACAGTGGGAAGCAGAGTAGCATTTTATTCTTCAAAAGACATGACACTGGCATGTCCCTCTCTTCATGTTATTTTCAGTTCTAGATTTGGATGAAGTCTTTTTTACTGCTTCTGTGTTCAGCAGTTAGGGTGTTAGGAGTCCAGTTTGTACAACAGTGACAATAAATCTGACTGGAGGTGTGTGAATTGAAGGTCTCTTTCTCACTGAAAACAGGTGGAGAGGAAGAAGAGAAGTGAGTTTGTGTTTTCTTACAAATAGGGATGATTTTACAGTTTTTACCTGAACCTCTGAGCTCAAGTTTGCTCTGACATTAGCTAACAATGTGCAGTGTCTCAACTTTTCTTATTGGAATAGTCCATATACCTGAATGAGAGAGTTTCAGTGATTTGTTGGTCTTTAGATTACTTCAATATTGTCAAATTCAGCAATGAATGGCTGTTTCCAGGATATTTCACCCACCTTTTTAAAGCAATTTTGCTGTTGACATGAGTAGCTATAAATCACTTCATCTCTGGACTCCGTTGGCAATTGGAAGTCATGTTGGCAATTGGAAGTCATAGAGCCAATGTCTTTCTGGTATGAAATAAAAATAACTATTTGAACACATATTTGCATCTCTAGTTGTTGGGCAGCTTGCAGAAGAGTGACATGGTAGTATAAAATACATTTTCAGTTAAAAAATAAATCAGGCCATTTTTCTTAGTCTCAATGGAGATGAAATTTTGCAGGTTGTTTCAGAGAAAAACCACTGGAGTTGTCACTAAAACCATACCGACTCCTGAGGTATATATGTAAAAAAGGTTAGGCTAGAAAGATTTTGCCACATGCTAGCACATAAAATATTAGAATGTTTGCAAAATGTGTATTTGACTAATTGTGGAACAGTTCTTGGACAATAAAGTCTGAGTTCAAACAAGCTACTAAGTTGGAAATGTTCTTCCCTCTCCTCTTCCCCAGGTAGACTTACAAAAAAGAAAGCTAAAAAAAGAACACCAAAAAAACTACCACCCTTTGCAAGGGTATATTTCAGCAAACAATAGATTACATACTGAAACAAGGCGTTCTTTAAGAGGACTAATGTTCCTTTATTTCAGGAAGGTTATGGTTCATGATCTCCTGGAAACTACTTGGAAAGAATACAGCAAAAAGGGCTACACTGTTCTACATTTAAATTAGTGAGATTCCAGCACTGCTGTGTAAATCCTGACTGGTACTGTGGCAGGGTGCCCTGTGCTGTGCCCGGGTGGGACAGAATTCCTAGAATACAGATGGCATTGTACACCTGCTGCTGACACAGGGTGTTAGCCACCATTGCTAAAGCTAATGGACAAGAGGAAATGCAGAATATCTGTAACCAATAGCGTGGTATTCCTNCAGGTGATGTTGATGCTCGTTCTCACTCACAATTGCCATATTGATATTAGCTTTGAAAGTTATGAATGCTGGGCAGCTGTGAGGGAAGATGAGGCTGGGCTGTGTGCACAGTTTCACACCTGAGCATGTTAGGGAATGTTTTGTTTTTGTAGATTTGAATTTGTCACCTGCTAATGACAGTTGACGACCTTGTGTACTTTCATAGGGGAGATAGTGCTTGATCTCTAGGTGAGCAGCAATCAGGAAAACTTGCAGCTGTGACTGCAGAAAAACCCCAAACGGTCTGGGCAATATGCAACAAACAACTGAGTTTCTGAGAAGGGAATATACTGAAAAAAGCTTTTACCACTGGAATTGATAAGTTTTGGTGAGTAAACAGCTGAATGAGTACTGTGAAAAAAAGATTAGAAAGGCTCCATGCTTTCATCTTTAGCTTTATTCTATCAATTAATAGCCTGAGGCATGAGGTTTTTCATTGGATATTAGTGACTCTGGTCTTTTGAAGGCAAAGGCAAATATATCAAGAATGCAGCATTGGAATTCAGGAATTAGACCTAAATTAGATAAGGAGAGGCATTAATTAGAGAAGAGGCATGAGAGGAAGGCAACAGTGCTGCATGTGGAGAGCTGGGCAGGAATTAATTGTCTAGTTCCAACTCCCCATGTCAGGGGGTTAGAACTGGATGATCTTTAACGTCCCTTTGAACCCAAAACATTCTATGGTTCTATTACCTCCATAACAGGTGTGGTGAGCTGAAAGCTGAGTTAGAAAAATTCTTGTTTGAAACAAGGTACTAAAGAAACCCAGAACAAATACTAAATACTTGATAGAAAACTCTATAGAGTTTTCCAAGTAAGACTGAACAAAAGATTGTCTTTTCTAGGCTGATGGTAGAAGTCCATTTTTCTTTCCTTCCTCCATAAGAGGATTGGTGTAAATTGCTTGTCCAACGTTTTGGTTGTTAGCTGTGTTTGGAGCTTCCATTAATGTTTAATTAGGGATTATCTGCAGGTGATCAGTTTTGTTAGCTACTAATATTTTGTGTGTGCTTAAAACTGCCAATGTGGTCAAAAGTCTTCTAGATGGAGTGCCAAGTTACAACTGAAGACGTAAATAATACCTGCAAAGTGCCTAAGTCCCACTTTGCAACTCTGCCATTTTAGTGCAAGGTGAGTAAAGCTCAAGGGAGGATACAAGTCTTCAGGAAAAGAAAAAAAAAAAGCTGAAAAACAACCGAACCCAAGCAACTCTTTGTTTTCAAATCACTTCAAAAGGAACACCTGAAGCATGTTATACTTGTAAAAGGCAATTTCTCTATATTTCAGAGTCATCTCAACATTGTTTGCTTTTCTGTTCAACTTCAGGATCCATGAAAAATTGGCAGAGTCCAGTGCTGGACTCTGTAACCCTCAACACCAACTGAATGGCCTAATAGTGGGATTAAATTAGACAAGCACGTGAAGTAGATATAGCCTTGCCAAATTACTGGCTGTATCAGCAACACCTGTCTGCCTGCTGATAGAGAGGATCTGGCAAATCCAGTATATTGCAGAATCTGCCTTTAATACTGTTCCACTGTCAGCTTGTGTTTCTAAACTGAAGTTAATTTACAGCTCAGGGAACTGGCTACATTCCATTGACTAGCCCTGTTCTTCAATTGTGGGTGAAGAGTTCAACTGTAATTCAAATTCTTCTATTGTTTCCAGCAGATGATTCAAATAATGAGTGTGAGACATTCTGCCAGTTACTAATTTTGAACTTCCAGTAAATTATTTTTATCTTATGTACATATAAAGATAATATGCCTCTTCTAAGCAGTGTAACATGTGATAGTTGATAGAATTACACTGTTTTATGGTGGAAAAGCTGTACGTGTCTTATTAGTTAAATGTGAACTAGTTACTCCCTATGTTTCTTGGTAGCTTGTTGGTGGTTTCCAGCGACAAGCTGAGCAATATCAGCACAAGGACGTTGAGGGAGAACTTTCATCCATAGCAACAAATCCTGTTCTGTCTCCCAGTGAATGTTTGAACTAGACACTGCCCCTGAAACTGAAGGTGTGTATAGCACACTGCCTGTTACCTTTTGTATATCCTTGAAGAGTCTCCCTCAGCTAGAAATGACTGTTTTCTATGTAGACATACTCCCATCTGTCCAAATCTCTATCCTACTGAGACACAGAATGTGAGTTTTAATGGGAATTTATAGGTTAGTGCTACTGGAAGTGAAAGAAAAAGGAAGTTGCTTTTCTCAAGGTGAAAAATGAATAAAATGTGACTAAAATAATCACCAAGACCAGTACTGCTGGTTAGAAAAGAAGAACAATTTTGTGTCTAAACTTTCCTCAAGCATTACAGGTTCTGTGTGGTTTTAATTAGTTTGTGCAGCACTGTTTTTGAATCAAATCACAAAGTAATCTTATTCTGTCTTTTTAAGTTAAAAACAATTGTTTGCTGTATATGTGCTGTACAAGCAACACCAGGTGTTTTTCTCAAACAGATTTCTAATTCATTTTATGAAATGAGCAAAATTAATTAGTTTTTGTCACCTTGCAGAATCATAAAATACTACAGAATGAGTTTTATGTTTTTAAAATACGTGAATACAATGTTCTTGGGCAAGTGCCTGCTTAGTAATGCAAGAATAACTCAATGTCTCCTTCCTAAAGAACACCGGGGCTTTCAGCTTGGCCCCTCTCTGGATGCAATAACCCACTCACCTGGTGGTTAAAGGAGGGATGGCTCTGCTTGTTCCGGGTTCCCTTGTCACTGCTAACAGGATGACTGAAATGGGAGCAGCCACACTGGAAAAGAGTCAAGATTTCAGCTTACTCACTTCTGTCTGTCAGATGATTTCAGTGACCTAGAAGTTAGAGTCACATAAGCTTTTCTTAGGGGGGTGAGACAGGGACAATAGGCTGTCTTTTCTCTGCAGTCCTCATGCTTTCTTTCACAAGTATTTAACTAAATTTCAGAAAGGAATACACTAGAAATTCTTTTAATGGGAGTCATCAGTTTATGCCTATACTTTGAAAATAATCCTTTTAAAGTTACTGCAATAACTAAAATGAAGTCATTTTCCAGACAGATTATAATTCTTTTAGTTCCTTCCATTTTTTTTATATACTTTGTGGTGCTTTTATTAGAAAACAGAAAGCTTTTGGATTAAAAAAGCAAAAAGTGTGTTTGCATTGGAGAGAGAGAGAAGGAAAGACTTTCAGTTGCCTCTTCTGATGTCTGTTTAGATAACAGTTACAAGTCCACATCAGTGACCAGTAAAACACAAGTGTACCTGTATGTAGCTGAAATCTGAACTTTTAAACAATCTAAAAGTTATATATTTTTCATTTAAAAGAGAAAATGCTTTTCAGATAATTTTTTAGCCATGTTGTCTGATCTTGCTTTATCCTAAATAACGACATAAATTTTGGTCATGCCATCTTTCAATTAGCCTACATATTTCACAGAATTGAATACTTTGAGAAAAGGTGCAGTTTGGATAGAATCTGTGCATGTATTTCAGTATTTTTCCAGTGCTATTACTCTGTCTAACAATAAAGAAATAAGGTAAGCAAAAAGAAAAGTGCCTCAGAGAAGACAAGGATGTTCAGAGTGCTAGCCTGGGAATAAGATTCATTTTAATTTTTAGATTTTGCCTTGGTGAAAAGCAATGTAATGTAATTTTTTGATCTTCATTTTTGTACTCCTTTTGTGGAACTGATCTTCCACGTTGCACAGGGCTTTTCCCAAGTTAAATATTTTCTCTGTGTAATCTCTTCTACACTATGAGGTGCCATGTGAGTATCTAAGCCTTAATCATAGAGATAATCTTCCTTATTTAGATTGGCATTCTGGCTCATGAATATTCTTGTGCACCCAGAGGGATCAAGTCTGCAAATACATAAGATCTGCTGAAAAATGTGCAGTTAGTATCTTCCCTGACTAGGACCTACTTAATCAGAGCACTGGATATACAATACATGATTTGAAAGTCTCTGCCTCCTACACAACCCGGTGTAATCTCTGTTACGGAATCACAGATTTGTTTAGCTTGGAAAAGACCTTTGGGACCATTAGGTCCAACTGGCAGCCCAGCACTGCTCAGTCTACCACTAAACCTAAAGTGCCACATCTATGCTTTTACTAAACACATTTAGTCTTTTATCTCCAGGGTTGGTCACTCAACAACTTTCTTGGGGAGCCTGTTCCTGTGCTTGACAACGCTTTTGATTGCCGCAGTCTAAACCTCCCCTGATGCAGCTTGAGGCCATTTCCTCTTCTTGTATGGCTTGCCACTGTTCTTTTCAGCCTTATGCAAATCACATACTGGCATGGAAACTGTATCTTGTCTGGTGTTTCCTTGTTTGCTTTTGTGGCAGCTGTGTATTAGCCAACAGATTTCTCAAGAGCGGCTTATCTGACAGATTTATTTTTTCATGTTGTCTTGTGTTTGTTCTGAGGATGGGAGGATCCAGGAAAAGCACAGGTGCCACAACCTCTGGCTTCTGTTTGCTTCTATGTGCTGTATGTAATTCCTTGTGGGTTGACCTGGAGTGTGAGTCACGGAATGCTTTCTGAAACAGCTTCTCTTGGGTAGCAAGGCTGGCTCACACCTGTATCCCTGCTGCTATCCCAGAACGGCCACAAGCATCATCCTGTGCTGGAGAAATAAAGTTAAAATTCTGTCACCTGGAGGCTGATGATGAAATTAATAGCCTGACCTCAAAAAAGAGCTGCCAGCAGTCATGCTCAAAGGGCAACCAAAGTGGCTTTCCCACAGCAGATTTTGGGGCTAGCTGATGCTGGGATTCAGAGTGGGCTGGAGACTCCTGTTCCTTGTTTCTCTTCAACCTGTCCCCTACTCTTTGTAGAGGTGCTGTCTGCAGCAGCAGTAAAACAAAGAGGATGGAGGCCAAATTTGCAACCAAGTGTGGAAGAGCTTTGTTAGGGAAGGAAAAAGGAGTGAATAGAACAGGATTCTCATCCAGTTTAGATGTGAGGAGTATCTACCACCTTACAAAGGACAGATCTTGCTGAAACAGCTTCATCCTCCACCTCAGAGCAAGTGAAACGTGCTGAGCTAGGGAGGTGCCCTAAGCAGTACCCTGGGATGTGATATTGAAGGTGGCACTTCAATAACCATAGTGGGTGATGAAGATATTGAAGGTGGCACTTCAATAACCATAGTGGGTAGTTGCATTTGAGGGGATTTAAGTTTAGACTTGGCCTGGCAAAATACCTGTCTTAGCACACCCTCCAGTGTAAACATAATTTAGCTAGCATGGAAGTATGTGGTTAGGTCAGCTCTCCCTATGGCACTTAAGGAGATGACATAATAGCTCATTTCAGGATGAAGTGCTCTCAGTAGAAGCCAGTTGCTCTGCTGGTGTGGTGATACAGTGTCACAGACCACGTGCTGTGCTGGGAAAGGCCTTGTAGTGCAGATATGCCCTCAGTATTGATTTGTGGTTTATGCTTATCCTCAAGTGAAAATATTTTCTTCTGCTTTCCATGGGAATAGTGTCAACCAAAAGAGGCTACATCATTGTTGAAGCTATTTAGTAACTATATAGCTGCTGTACTCCATTGCATAAAGATTTTATATGGTGTATGAGAAAAATTTGACTGTAACTGGATTATTGATCTTCATTCTCTTCCATGAATAATCAAGGTGTTACTGGATTACTGTAGGACTTCCATTCTATCTCTTAACAGCTGTGTTAATGTTTGTTTTTATATTGACATATTTACTACACAATTCTGTTCAGAGCAGTGCAAGGGGAAAAGGGCACACTTGGTATCAATTTTGGGCAGTTTGATTCCTAATAAATCCTGTTATACCTTTCTGAGACTGTCAGTTCCATTTCTCTTTGGCAATCTGGCAAAGAGTTACAGGCTTGATGACTGATTTTGTGGGGTTTTGTTTAAAATAGTAAAAGGCTTGACAGCTAAATGTATAATATATATCCAAGACCTGTTCTTTCCTATAATGAAAGCCACAAGTCCTGCCATCTCCTGGGGAAATTCTATCCCATGAATGCATTCAGAGTGAGAAGAATCTTCTCAGTTATCTTGGTTTTCAGGTCTTAGTTGTTAATGTATTAGTCAATCTCCCTGTAGGTGTGTGTTACTCAGCAGGTTTTTCTTTGTTTGTTTTTGGGGGGTTTCTCAGGTTCATGTGATGGGTAGCCATGGCTGGGTGGAGGTTTCTTTCCTGTGCAATGAAGGCGTGTGCTTTCCATATGCTATCTCACATACCTGAATAATTAAATAGTCTCTTTGACGTCTACTGGCAGACAGAAAATTTACCTTGTCTATATGACTTACCCTTTATGTTACCTGCCCAACAGTTACCTTATTCTTATAGGCTTCAACATGTATTATGCAAAACTTTGGTTATAATCTCATTACTGATGATCATTATAAAAATGTTTCTTGGAATAACATACACTTTAGGCTTCTAGTTCTGCTGGTTGTGAACAAAGTAAGCTCAGATCTTCCTGTGCTGTGCTTCTAGAACTGGAGAAGATGTTTTGCTTTATTATATCAGTTCAAATTAATTTGTAATGAATGGTTCCTGGTACTCTTGTTAAATGTTTAACTAAAATTCCTAAAATAAAAATCCAGTCATACTTCACCACCAGTATAGGTATCATACATACACTAAAATACTTCACAGTTTTGGAACATGGCATAATTTTTAAATGTATTTTTCCTTTTAGTGTCTCTCTGAGGTTAAAAATGCTAACAAACACTCCATGAATTTTATTTCTGCATGAGAACTGAGGTGCAGTGAGGTTGAGACTTGTTTTTTGGGTCTGTCCAGCAGAGGAGAGAGCTGAATTTGCCTTTCCTTGAGATCAAGAACAGCATTGTGTCCACCCTGATCTGCAGTTCTTGGTCACTTCCCTCCTCCTGGAGCTTCCAAGTCCCAGAGCCTTAGGGAGGTCACAGTCACTTCATTACTAGTTCTCCCTCAGATAACCAAATATTTCCTCCTCTTTGAAAGAAATACCAAAGGAGGGAGTGAGTTATTGCCTCTAGGGCTAAAGTCAGCAATTTTGGCACGTACAAATAACAGAAGCTCAAGAAGTTTGCTTGGCAGCGTTGAGTTCTCTCCTGCTGTTGCTGGGGCAGAGAAGAGACAGGGGATGGGCTGTGGATTTATGAATTATTTAAACTTTTGCACCATCTAGTGGTACCTTTTTAAAAAAGCCTCTCAATCATCTAAGATAAAATCAGATAATATATTTAACTTTCTATTTCAAATTCCAACTGTATGTATAATTAAAAGCAAGTAGCTGTGTCAAGGTAAGTATAAAGCATCATCTTTCCCCTAAGGAAGCCTGGTGTTATATTCCTCCTTAACATGTGTTTACACATTTCTTGCAGATACTGTAACTCTTGCTTTTAGATTCTTAATCAAAATACTCTTAGTAGCAGAAGAGTTAGCTTTCAGAGGAGAGAAACCAAGAATAGTTTGTGCACAAAATAGTATTTATTCTTAGTTCAAAAGGTCAAATGTTCTCTTTAAAAGTATGACTTTTAAGAGAAGCTGTATTGGTATTCTGAGGAGTAAGAAAGTACCCACTGCACAGAAAGAGCAGTGACAGTGCATTGGATATTTTTTCCATGGAAAACTGCTGATGTGCCTTACATCTGCTCTGGAGAGATTCTGAGGAACAGTCAGCCATGAGGAATCAATGCTTTACCTAGCTCCTGCCACTCAGGGAATCAGCTTAGATATCATGAGCTTTTTTTAAGAACAAAACAATACCCACCCTGAATTTCTTGTATTCTTTCTAGTTTTTTAGCCTCTAGGCTGCACTCGTTTCACACTTTCAAGCTTTTCTCAGGATGCAGGGGAGTGAAAATATTTTCTTTTAAAATTAATGCCGAATCTCAGACATTATTCCAGTAGCAGAGACTCTAAGCAAAGCACTAAAAATAGTGAGAGTCATGATAAAATTGCAAGAGCAGGAAGTGTTGCCTCTGAGAGGAGTGGGGAGGAATCTCAATTTGCATGCATTCATTAACTTGGCGTCTGAAGTTAAGCTGCTTTTTCTAGGGTGCTACTTCTTTCTTTGCTGTAAGAATTATAAAAACTTCAGAAATCAACTCCTGGCTGAATGCTCTGAGGTAGTTTATAACCATTACAATAACTTGTTATTTGCAATCCATTGTCACAGATCTAACGTGTAAATCAGATTCTTTGTAATTTCCTGAGTGGCTTTGTTTTTTGCAGGTAGACTGAAGCCATGTGTGTGCTTAATTTTTTGGATAAAAGGTCATAGGTGCTGATCTCTGATTAGTGGTAATGATCTGGAGCATTTGGGAAAGGTATCTGTGTTTGGGCACAATGATCTCTATCAGTGATTGTGCTGCTTGATCTTCATTGTAATACCTATGGCTTCAAAAGATGCTGTAATAGTATTTCTGCATAGAGATAAATCTGTATCTGGCAAGAAGGTTCTACTCACACGCAGCTAATTATGCTCACACTCTTTAATTATCATTTAAATAGAAAAGCTTTCTAATTGCTGCCAGGTGTAATGCAAATAGTGCGTTACATCTCACTCTGAAGGCAGGAGGCCACAGGGCAGCTCATCATTCTAGAAAACAGCGTGAAAGGAGGTATGAAAACAAACATGTTGGGCAACTTCGTCTGGGGGTTTGTTCCACCCAGGGTCCTTAGACAGACTAAGGACTGAGCCAGGTCTTTTTACCTGTGACCTCGAATGGTGTGTTATACCTTCTCTCTCAGGTAGCATGACTCTAACATCTGTACCTTAGAAAGGAAATACTCTTGAAAGTGGGAATGGCTGTTCCTAAGGTTGGGATACTTGGCACTGAAAGAAAAATGTCTCATCTTCTTTACCATTAGCACTGGATGTTTCGTAAGTGCAGAAATAAACTTTTCTGGGTTTAATGAATGGAAACTTCTGCTCCTGGACAAACCCAGAATTTAAGCTTTTGAATAGTGATTTGTATGGTATCTGTAAGAAGGTAGGTAAGTTTTCTCACTATATACATTTGTTGTTAACAAGGAAAGCATATTTACCTCTGTCCACTGTAATACATGACCTTTTGTATTCTGATTGTATCACACTTTAAAGGTGGTTACCATCAATATTTTGATTGTCTTTTTCAAATTCAATTAAATTTGTTACAGTTTTCTTCTGTGCTCTCATTTTGCTCAGTAATTCCATACTCCTGTTGACCTGTTTGTGGTTGTACATAAAATGCTATAAATTGTCTTAAATTTCACTAAGATTCTGACATTGAAATATGAAGAGGCCATTGTGTCAGTAATGGAATTTTCCTGTTTGCCATATTTCATTCTTTCCTAGACAGTAGTGCAGTGGTATGATGGTGGTAATGTTTTCAAGGGAGTTAAAGGCTTTTCCTGCAGGTCCATCCTTGTGTTAGTACACTGAGAAATTCTGAAGTAAATAATAATCACAGTCCTTTCTACAGATCAGAAGCAGTTTGTGGAAATACTCTTATATAATGCCCAACTGATTGGTTATACCTGTTGTTTTGTGTATTTGAGTGAAACAGAAACTAGGTCAAAATGAAATCTAACAACCAACCACTTTCTGAATCTCAAAGTAATCCACAAGTACAGTTCAACAGTTTCTTCAGCATTCTTGAGCAACGATTAACTTACATAAGCAGCTGATGAAATTGTCCATGCTTCCCTTTTCATCTCTCTTTGCACTAATTTGGAATTCGAATTTTTAAATTATTAGAATGTTTAAATTATTTAATTTAATGTTATTTGAGTGTTTAAACAGATGAAGATCCCATTGCAGTCTGGAAAAATTTAAAAATTGTTTTAAAGCAATTCTTGGAATGGAACAGTGCCTCTCTCCTAACATGATGTCCAGTTTCAGTAAAGTTCAACTCCTTTTACAAGTAATGTCAGGTATCATAAATGTCTAAACAGGCCTTCTATTTGCATTTCTTTGGATGAACTGGAATATTCTGCCTATTTCTTTATTTTGAGAGCTTTTAAAAAATCTTTATTCCAACATTTAAATAACATTGACTAAATTCATTAGCTGTCTAGTGGCATCCTTGTTTCTGAAATAGCATGGTGATCTATTTTCAATGGACTCCCAGCTACCTAAATGATTAGAGGAAGTAATCAAAATTGTACATTCACTTTCCTAGGGTTTTCAGGGCAGGGAGCAATGGAGCTAGAGATGCAAATACTCCTGATATTATTTGAGGATTAATATTATTAACATCAAGAATTCTTATTTAATTCTCAGAAATCAAGTGATGCTAACAGTGAGACTGTGTTATTGAGTGCAGCAATGAGGCAAACAAAGATTTAGTATAAACATGGTTTTGCTTCCAGGAATGTCCAGCATTACATATCATTTTCTTGTCCTCTGTATCTGCCATTTTCAGAGTTAAATGTGTGATTCTACTTGTGATGGCAACCCCATAGCAACACCATCTGTTTATTCAAATTGATGTTTCCTTATAAGTGAAACGTGGTAGTTAAATATAGCTTGACAATTACCTGACATTTTCAGAGTTCAGTTGTTTTTCATTGCAGCATAGTAAAAAAGCAAAACTGAAATTAATTTGATTGTCAGACACTAACTGTATTGTTAATATTTTATGAAACCAAATACCCCAATTTTCTGTGAAGAAATATTCTTATCTCTCACATTCACCCATTCACCCATGACTTGCTTATTGTGGGTGGCTGTATGACCTAGATCATTGAGGGTGGGAAGTATAAATTCATGTCAAGGTGCCTACACCAGTTTTGGTTTGCTTTGGAAAACACATACCATACTCTAGTATGTCATGGGCTCAGTTTTACCCTCTCACGTTTATTTGGATGAATGAGAACTGTGTTCATGTTACAGTTGTAGCTTTGCTCATTTGTAAGTGTAAGTTCACAAATGTCAAAGAATATCAATCAGCATGAGAGAAAATATTTAGATCCCACCACCTCTTAAATTATAGCTGTGATTAGGAATTGGTTTACCACTACTAGTCCTGAAAGAAGTACCATAATTTCTAGGAACTTTGGGGTTTACTTTTTTGGGTTTTTTCCCCCTCTTTAAGAATACTGTGTATTTCAGAGGCTTGCTTGCACACAGGAGTTCATATCCCTGTGTTTAAGTATCCAAACCCAACCTAAGTCGGAGGCAGCTGCTGATGCTTCATAGAAATGTGTAATAGAAATATCTGTCCAAGCAGAGCTCCAGTCTCTGCCAAAACACATGGCAAGGTAAACTGGTATAATAATTAAATAATTAATGAAAAAACAATCTGGTATGGTCACCTCGAATGACACAACAGCCTTAATCATAGCCACAAGTGCAGTTACTCTGTTTGGGCAGGAAGGTAAAAATATCACAATTATCAAGAACTTTAGTCTTAGATTTGAATGTCTATTTTGGTTCTGTGTAGTGCACAACTTAAAATGGGAATGTGACCATTCTTCCGATTTCTACAGACTTCAGCATTGTAGGGAAGGAAGCAAGAGGAAAGAGAAAACAGGAGAATTCCTTCTTAAATCCTACTACTCTGTGGCAAGCAGAGTGGCATTACTGAGAGTTGTTCCTGTCTCTGTTCCTTTTGTTGAAGTTTTAGAGATACTATAAATTGTTAAAGCCTGCTATCACAACAGCACAAACGCTGCCAGTGACAGCCAGTGGGGGCTTTTCTACTTGTCCTACTTAGTCTAAGGTATATGGGAAGAGGCAGGGGAGAAGGCTGTAAAACTAAAACTTCAGTTCATCAACATGAAAGGAAAGGAGATTAAATGAAATAAGAGGCATGAGTCATCAAATTGACATGCACCACTGGATTTAGCAGTCAGTATTGGTAGGGTTTCTGTAGGAAAACCTGTGGTATTTTTGGCTATTGCTGTCAATAGCAGTCAGAAGAGCTGGACTGAGCAAAATGAGATAAAAAGGAAGACTGCAATACAGAAGGGAAGTATTAAAAAGCAACATATCTGCTTAATTAATTGCAGCCTACTTATATATTCATTAACTGCTATTATGAGTCAATCTTTCTTTGCTTCAGATTTCCATTCTGAAGGTAGAAGCTACAGTGCAAATGAACTGTTCTCCAGCTACTTCCCAATACTGTTTTACATTTTGTGTCACATTTTCATACCTCTTGTTTAAATAATAAAGTACAATTCTGAGAAAAAAGTTCCTAAGGGAGAAACAAGAGTGGTGTTTATACAAGAAGACTGTGCTATAGTTGAGATTCATGCAGTCATAATTTGAGAGTGCTTTAAAATAAGCAACTATGTATTTATTAGCAACATCATTAGGACTAGAATTGTGTGTGCACATTGTGTGTGGGAAATAAGACTGGAAAACGTGTAAACTTTTAAGTTGAGAAATGTATTTATTCCTCCCCCAATCCCAAATGTTGAAATAGTTGACTCTAAATCTTGTGCTAACTTTTTTGCTATTTCAAGCTCTTTTTAAAACAAGGAAAACTGATTTAAAAATGTAAAAATTCTATCATGGATTGCCTCAGATCGAGTTAAAGTTCGTATAACACTTTAGCCTGACTTAGAAGTTGTAATACAGGGTTTTCACATGAAATAAGGAAAATATCATTTTAATAACTTGGTTTGAATAAAGTTCTCTCTTCCATCTTCTTTTCTTCAAATACAGTTCTTCTTTCCAGTAATTTGTTATTCTCTTGTAAAATATGCCTAAGCAGCTAGCATAGTATCCCAGAAAGGTCTATATAATAGTCACAAAACACTTACCTTTTAATATATTTTTCTTCAATGCCAGTGGCTTGTTTACTTCACACTTGCTGCTGTTAGGTTCCCTCACAGTGTTTTCAGCTGAGCCATGCTTAGAGATGACACAGGACTTTTCCTGGCTTGTTACACAGCAGCATGTGCCTGAAGCAATCCAAACTGACTGAACGCCTTTCTTCTTTCTTTCTTACTTTCTTCTGCTTCATGGAAGTCCTTAATCCTGGCAGAGAGCTGTGTTTCTGATAAGTAATTCTCAAAGCCCTGCTAGCTGTCCCTGGTGATCACGAAATGGCCTGGATGGTGTTGCTTCAGAGGGCTGAATCTTATCTCACATAATACTGAGAGAAAGCACACAATAAATGGAAGAGTCTGTTCCCTTTTGGTGTTTTCTTATGCAGAAGCAGGCAGAAATCTTCCCCTTATGGCCCAGTACAGTTTCCTCCCATTGCACAGCCCTACAAAATAGCCTCTGTTCCCTTCAGAAGTGCACATTTGTTATGATTGTGGTCCTGGTCAAGGCATTTATTACAGTGGGACCCTCCCCAGTTAGAGCTTTACCTGAGGTCACTTCAGGGAAGTCCCTCTGAATTACTTTTCTCTTCACTAAGCACAGATAAGGTTGGTGGCAGTCAGCACAAACTCAGCACTGCAGCCCGTGGGAGGTGAAGCCTTTGCCTGTTGGGATTGCCACTGGGAAATACCTTTGGCACAGCTGGAGCTGAAATACTCCATTTCTGTGAGGTGCCTCACAGTGCACCCCTAGAACATTTTAGGAAAAAGGAGTATAAAGATTGCTGCTTTGAAAGTATTGGCTAGAGACCTTAAAGTGGCCTTCAAAGTCACTTAATCACAGAATTGAAGATCTAAAAATTTTGGAATTGTTCAGTAGATGCCAGTAAATCTCTGAAATATTAGATTAAGGCTGTGATCAGACTGCAGGTCTGGTAAGGTTGGGTTGGATTTGTAGTGGTGAAGAGCCAGGGAAAGAACTTGACAATGCCAAATTCAAGTCTTTGCAATGACTCAACAAACAGAGTTCTCAGGTCAAGAGACCTGGGTGGCTCCCACTCCAGGGGGAAAAAGAGCAACACAAACAGCAGAAAACTCTGTCTTCTAGGAAGAGTAGAGAGCTCTGTTATTGCTGATGAGGCAAGTGGAAATAAAAGCAATTTACTGTCTCGAAATTTGCCATTTGTTTGTATTAATATCTCAGTAAAGGGGCTGAAGAGACCATGAAGTGAAACTTGTCCAAAGCAGAGTGCTAGTATATATCTGAAGGCTAATTTTAATTTTTATTTTTATTTGCAACTAAGAAATAAAAACAGAAAAAAGGTTGGGGGCAAGTCTGATGTATTTAAAATGAGATCCAGGCAGTTCAATTCCTTTGGCTTCAGTTGTATATGTATTTTTTCCAGAATGTTTACAAGAGGTTTTGTGTTACTGTGTATCTTTCCTCTTGGTGATACTTATAAAAAAAATTACCTTGAAGCAGCTGTTTTGAGATCTGATCTGAGTTGCCTCGTATTGGCAGAGTTCTGTCTCTCTACTGGTTGTATGCATGGGTCTAATTATCTGCTTTAAAAAACTCATTTTGGTGTGGTAGCTTTATGATTTCTCCTATTTTTCTTTAGTTTAAACACCTAGAGGTGGCCACCCTTGCTGGTAACAAGGAATAGGATAAATGTATTACACTGAATTTTTAAGATCACTGAGTCACATGGATGTATATTGAAATTGTTCTTTTTGTACCTGGACTTTGGCTTCTGTCCAATTCTTGCAAAATGAGTGCCTTTGGTTTAACAGTAGGTTTATTGTGTGGTGCACATACATATGTAGATGAATAAGGTTTCTTTTCTATTTCTACCTTTACCACAGTAAAAAGAAGGAAATTGCAGGTTTTAAAAGCGTAATGCTCACCTCTGTATGATCTGTAGGGGGTTTTTGCACACAGTGCAAGGGTAGTTCTGCTGAAGTAACTGTTTGTCTTTCCATAATTTGAATATCTCACTGGCAAGTTGTGTCTAAAAATATAAAAATACCATAAATTGCTGGAATTAATTCATTATTAGGATCTATTTCAGATTAGAATAGTGATGAAAGGAACTATTATCTAAATTTTACTCCTTCATGATTTACTGCAGACAAAAAACTCCCTGCAGGGATATTGCACTGCTTCTGGTTTATGGGCAAAAGATACACAGCAAATGGAAGTGGCCCATAGGAAGCTCACAGGGGATCTGCTGGAGATAATTAGTGCATCTGTTTTCTCTTCCCAAATTCATCTGTGGTACTAAACTAGCTGATGATTCTGTTTTGCTTGATAATTGTGAGGAAGGTTATTTGACTGATGAAAAGTTCGATCTCCCTCATTCAGACAGGTAAATTCATGTTACATTGAGAAATGTAATTTGGATAGCAGGAAACATTGCTGTGAAATGCTGTTTCTTCTTAATGCTTTGCCCTCAACAAAGGCTTATAAAATGTGTGAATTGGAGTTAGGAGTGATGACCCCTGTGAGTGCAGAGGGAGGTTTTTGAGAAACAGTGCAGCTGCCATACCTGGGAGGCTGGGTTTTTTTGAGATGATGGGCTGTAATAGGTGAATACTGTTTCACTGACTCTTAAAAAGTTTCATTTAATGAGTCAGAATTAATTCCATGCAAATCTGATTTCTCCCTTGCTCTTTTTCTAACTGTCAGAGAAGAGGAGGAGGACAATTTTATAAAACACTTTTTGCTTTAAGAGTAGAATTTCAGATGAGTTACATAATATCCATGAAAACTGAGAGTGAAATGTACTATTTTGACCTTCACAGTCATCTGATAAGTGTTTTACAGCCATTTCAATTTTGTCTTCTTAATATCATTAAATTCTAGAGAACTAAGTCTAGTCAATTAAGATTTACCCACTACTTTAACTAAATTTAAAATGTGGTTTTGAAAAAGCTTTTGATGTTTTAATACTGAATGTTTTTTCAGAACAGAGAAAGCTCACAGCTCTATTTCCTATCCCAAAGAATATATTCCTTAAGCCTCCCTTTCTTCAGAATACATTCTCTTGGATGCCTGCCTTACACTACTCCTCCTTTTGTAAATAATATCTGGGTTTGATTCTCTCTTGATCACGGCGTTCCTGGAAGCGAGTGTCAGTTTATATAATCAGCACATGCGGAGCCGGAAGGGCCTGCAGGAATCCCTGAAGGGCAGCTCCTGTGCCTGAGGCTGCTGCTGCGCCCACCGCCCTGGGGAGCCTGTCCCAGTGCCCAAACACCCCCTTGGGGAAGAAGCTTTCACTAACACCAACCTAAACCTCTCCTCGGGGCTGTCACGGCGAGCACGGAGCAGGGCTCGGTGCCTGCCCCTCACACGGAAGCCGTGCCTGCAGTGAGGGCTGCCCGCAGCCTCCGCCAGGCCGCGCAGGCCCGGCGCCCTCAGCCGCTCCCCGTGCGGCCTCTGCGCACCTTTCAGCATCGCTGTAGCCTCCTCTGCACACTCTCAAACAGCTTGGTGTCTTTCTTATGCTGTGGCACCCAAAACTGCTCACAGGACTCGAGGTGAGGCCGCACAAGCCAGAACACACAGCCATCACTGGGGACTATTTTGGATTGGGAAGGAAAGGAGTAGCATTTAAGCCCTTTCCCCACACCTGAAGTTACCTTATAAACTTCATAGGAATTACTACCAATGGAAATTTCTAATTTCATTATTTTTTACAAGAAATAAAAAGCCTGGGTGTAAGCACATGCTTTAGTTGCCTGGTAATTTTACTATAAAATTATGATGTGTTATGGCAATTTTAACATTAGACTTTGATCAGCAAGCTGGACTAGCTACCTTTCTTCCAACCTAGATTTTTCTGTTATTCTAGAACACTATCTGTGAGCTGACGTAAGTAAAAGGGACTAAGAATGACTGAAGAAGTTATTTATATTTATGTCCAGGTAGGCTTTAATTTTAGTGTGGTTTTTTGATTTTTTTTTTAGAGGCAGGAGAATGGAGAATCAATATGAGTCAGCTCTAGGAAGTGATTGAGTAGGAAGGGTTAAGGACTATCATTTTAACAGAGATGGTTCATCTAAGCCAAATAACTTCCTCTTATTTAGGGGAATAGCTATTCTAAGTCTGTTAAATGTACATTAATGATACTTTCATGGCTACTTCTATAAACATCAAAATATAGACAAAATTGATCAACATAATTCTTTTTTTAATGTTCTGGTGCTCTTAACCTTAGTAATCTTAAGAGATTTCTGTTATAATGATAAGTAGTTTACATTTAATTGTCAGCATCAAAATGAAACACAGAATTCCTGTCCAGTGCATCAGCTGTATGGAACAGATTGCTTGGATGCCTTCTGTAGAAGATGATGTTCATGCTTTCTTTTTCCCTCAGGTTTAGCAGAGCAATAGACAGCCTTTATGACACTTACTGGATAGGTTTAATTAGGCCATTTGAGGCACTTTGGATCAAAGTAAGAGAAGAACCTGTAACTGCAGGTCAAATTTCTCAGTCCCAAAGGCCACTGGAACACTTTCTGTAGACGATTGTGAGAATTAGAGAATATGATAATTTTAAAGGCAATTTCCTTACAAGAAAGGCTTAATTTTTTTGCTGAGTGCAGGGAAAGAAAGAATGCTGGTCCAGAAATAGAACTCTTGGTGAAGGTTGTGGTGTGTCTCATAGGCTATTTTCAGTCTTCCTGCAGGCTTCCCACTTGGTATGTAAGATACATTGTGGTTAAAAACTAGTTATAAGCCACACTGTGTTATGCTTTGTTTAAAAGCAAGGTGAGAGTGCCTCTGACCCATCTACTAGAATAATGTGTGAAGTGTGTTTGGCTGCTTATCCTGTGCCTTGTGCTTTCTGCTCTTCAGGCTGTGAGCAATGTGCTGGTAAATCTCAGAGGAGTAACAGTAGCAGTCCCAGAAACAGAAAAGCCAAAATTAGGAAAGGCAAACTCCACAGCAAGCTGATATCTTTCCATTCTGTTGTATGCTAACTGTAGCAGAAAAATGATCTCTGGAAATAAATTATGTCCCTGTGGACAGCTACAACCTCCATCTCTAGACCTGTGTGCACCACAGTGATACACTTTGCACCGTATGTGCAGGGGCAAGCCAGCATATGTGTAATGTGAAATGTTTAATGTTTGCTTGATAGCAATCCCTCTCTATTTAAAATTAGTGAAAATTAGTCTTATCATATTTTATTGCAGACTACAGAAAATAATGGAGTGAGTAACAAAAATTACTTTTGGCTCATTTCCAGGATAGTCTGGAGATGATGCAAACAATCACGCTGCATGAAATAGAGCACAGTGGACTGTGTCCACCACAGATGTTGACAGAGCAAACTGGTTAAGTCTTGTTTTATTTTGGCTTATAGAATTTAGTATGGGGAAAAAAAAAAAAGATTTGTGCTACCCAAGATCATTTTGAGGATATTCAACATGTAGGCTCACAGAGAACAGCTGTGCATTGCTGTGTATATGTGTGAGAAAATCACATCCTTGCATGACAACGGAGGGGAAAAAAACCCAAACAAAAACATGCAACAGATTTTGCTATCACCCTGCTCTCTCTGTTCTACCAGTGTATAGACATATTTTGGTTTAATTATAAAATTTTCAGGCTTGCCTGTGCAAGTTCTGGCTGAAGTAATGTGAAAGAATTCTAGTTGATGGCAAAAATATATTTGCCCAAAGAAAGTTTTATTTTATATGAAGTCAGTCTTAACAGATGTTGACAGACTGAAATCACCAATGCATGTCCAATTACTTTCCATGAAGTGTTGTCTGTTAGAGCAGTGTAAATCAGGAGGTCTCTCAGAGAAAACCCTCTTGAATTACTCAAGAACCATTTTCATGAAAATCTGTAGAGGGGCAAAGTATGCTTTTCTGTAATAAATAAGATCCTTGGATTTTATATGTACAAGAATTCTATTCATTCGAGAACTTCATCTTGTGTTGTACGAGGCTTTTGCTGTTGTCTTCCCTACAGTCAGTATCAACCCCATCCATGTGCCTCTTGCACTTAGTCACACATATAATTGCCACTCATGTCTCTAAGGTCCTGCCTTGTGTCTGGGGGCAATCCATCTTGAATGCCATCTTTCAGAAAATCAACTTTTCATTATGTCTCTTTTTATTTGTTTTCCCTCTGTGTGTTACTTGCTTTTCTTCTCTCCCATCAGCAGAGAGATGAGTTTTGGTTTTGGCACAGGAATGGTTTTAGTGGCTGCTGTGGGAAGATCAGATGTAGTCTTTCAGCTTAAGCTGATCTGCAGCAGGAGAGAAACTTGGATATGCAACTCTCCTTCTGCCTTTTCCATTCTTTCTGATTCTCAAACACCCTGAATACATCCTGAGTTTCTCCCAGAAGTTGGAACAGTGAAATGTGAAGACTTGGTGCTCTTGTCCAGATTTTCATTCTGCTTGAGCACCCTGATTGGAGCTGGAGTCTGGGCTGTGGCATGTTTGGGAGTATCTCACGTACCAAATGTGCACGTGCAAGTAAAGCCTCTGGCTTTGAGAGCAGTGTCTCCAGGAAGTAGCCAGCCTCCTGGACATGTGCTTGGCAAATTTCTACACATTGCAAACCCTGAAAATGCTGCATGTGAGCTTCTCGTGCCATTAAACCCTGGACTGATGTGTGGCATCCACCCATCTGCCCAGGGAGTGTTTGTTCACTCAACAGTGTCACAAAATTACTGTGGTGAGTCATAGCTAAGTGTCCTGAGGTAAACTCCAGCCATACAGTGTGCTCTGGGCTCCCTTCACATTGAAAAACCCAGAACTCAAAATCAGCACAAATGGGGTAACTGTTGAAAACTCACTTCTTCAGAGGATAAAATCTTATCTCAGATTCACAGACCCTCTCTTAGTTAAGAATGTGTGCATTATGTGTAAGAGCAAACTACATGATTTCTATGATGTTATCATTAAACATCCTTTCTGTCAGCAAACCTCTAGTGGGACCTAACTCAGCTCTTTTCCTGGAGAGAAAGAAAAAAAAGGAAACTATTTAGTTAGGTCTTCTGTACACCCAGCCAAAGCTGGATTTTTTTCCTGAGATTTTTTTTCTAGGTAACACCTCCAGTAAATTCTGTTGGTAGAAGTTGCCTGCTTTTCATAGTCTATAAATGTGGGTTGAGTTCCACTGAATTTGGTAGCATTGGACAGTGTGGGAAACTGGCCTGACAGAGGGGATGGAGCCAATGCTGTAGAATCTTTTTGCTCAAATGTATTCTCTGATTGCTTTTAGTCAGCATATGGCCTGTTCCTGCTTGAGGAGGAGGGAATAAGAAGTGAGAAATGTAAGAGTGGCAATAAAGACTCAGGATTTTCCCTCTTACTGTCCAGTTTCTGAACTCCACCAAGGAACTGGATAGATGAGTAATTTTCAGCTGGAGTAAACCCCACAGTAATGCTGGTCTTAGAAAGCATCCTGCCCTTCTGTGTTTTGAGATGCACATCAGGGTTTTTTTTTAAGAAACAGGTTTGTCTCCTTTGATATAAAGAACTTCCTGCTTGCTGTTTCTGTCCATAAAACCTTCCTTTCCCCTCCAGGGTCGAGTAACAGCCCTGTGCTGAGCCAAAGGATAAACACAGACTTGTAATCAAGGAGGTGTTAGCATCTAAGTACTGGTCTATTAACTGCCTGTTAGTACTAAGTCATTCTTTTGCAATTTTTTAATTCTCTTTTTTAAAATGTCTGGGAGGTACAGGGGAGTGATGATTTTTTTTTCCTGTTCTATATTGGGGAAAGAACTGAGCAGGAACATAAAGGCTGATTTAGGGACTGGTTACCACTGAAGAGTGGCTTTACAACATCTCTTATCTGAATAATACTCTTTTCTGTGGTTTTGAGTTTTGTGGGTTAAACCAAGAAGCATTCCTTTATGAGCTGGTCTTGAAATGTAGAGCACTCTGCCATGGTTCTGGACCTTGAGCTAACAGCTGCAAAACTAGCTCTATGAATACCTAATTTTGCACTTCTTAGGTTACCTTTCTTCTCTAACTGATGGGGAAAAAGAGCAAACCTGTTATTGCAGTAGATGAATTTCTGATTGGGATGGTTGGTAATTAACTTGCTTCTCTGTGGGCAAATTTTCCACTGTATTTAAAATATTGGTTTTTTTCTACTATCTTGTTTTTATAGCACCTGTAAAAATCACTACTGTTCATGTGACATGGGACTGAGATATTTCATTGCTGTCAAGTGCACATACATTAGAAATTCTCGGTCACTAGTGTCACAAACCTGCATAGGACAGGTTTCTATGCTGATCCTCAGCTGTTCCTTAGAAGGCTCTTTCAGAAATCCCATCCTCTTCCATGCTCTGCTGATCGACATGCATCACACAGAGTCTACTGGGGTTCTTCTGCTCTGACATGGTCCTGCAGTGCTTCCCAACAGTCACATTCTCCTCCTCGTGTGCATGTGGATATGGATGAGACATGTGGCAGATGCTCCAGGAAGGGATAGTGCATTTCCATGTCTTCTTTCTGTCCTTCACACTTCTTAATCTCATGACCTTGTTTTAAGTCTTTGCTGCAGAATCTGGTAATGAGACATCCCTGCAGGTAATGTTTCCAGGGAGCTGTTCTTTCATTTTGAGTTGTATTTATCAGGAAGGATGACCCTGGGAAGCCTTGACACAGGTATGTACTGTGCCATTGTGCCATTACTCAAATATGAGGTGTTCTGTGGTTTTTCATTTGGTACTTCCTCAGCCAGTCCCTTTTTTCCTCCTGCAGAGTTAAAAAAGCACTGTATATTTTGCTGCTAGTGGAAATGTAATCATTTATATTTAAGTGTTTGCAGCAGCAGTCTGGCCTTCTTTAATACTCAATGGAGAGTGGTAGGGTTAGGTCTGGGATTCCTCTGAAGGCTCTGAGGCTATGTAACGAGTGCAGGCTTCTAATCTGGACACCCATATTAGGTGGCTCCTGTATTAGATGGCCCTAGTGGTCTCTGAAGAGATTAAGTTGTGCATATGGTTAACGGTCGCCCTGCTTTTTGCAGGGTTCTATGTTTGTAATTTTGTAGAGAAGTTCCCATGCATTTTCTATAAATATAGTCTTTGTTTTCCTAACTGGCCGGGATTGTTTTGAACTTGTAGATTGTTTTTCATTCCTTTCCCCTGGGGTGGAGAAAGATGATTGACCATGTCTTTAGCCTGTAAACTTATAAAGGTGTTAACCTCTTTCACCAATCCATGATTGTCTTTAGAAACATATATATATGAGAGAATAAAAAAGGGCAGCCCTTTTAGGTGGTCCTACCTAGTAATTCAACTGCTGCTCTGAAGCCTCCATATTTCTTCTGTTGCCAGCAGTACAATAGTTAACCATATATCCATCCATGGCAGAAACCTGAATGAAGTCCACACAGCCTCATTCCCAGACCTGTTCATGCTCTGAGGCAGAGGATTCCTAGGGAATTGCATTACTCCCTGTAGCCCCTTGTTTCCAAAGGCAGGCTTTCAATCCTCTTCTGTGCCACACCTTCATTTAACAGCAGTGTGTTCTCTCATGTTCTTCAATGAATCAGTGCTGAAAGCTTCTATTCCGTCCATCTAGGATGAGAAATCAGGTAATCTTTTTGCAACAATGTTCACATAATGGGCCAGCTTTCCTCTCAATGTGTTTGGTAACCTCATTAATGTTAGTAGGAGCTACATGTGCATACAGGGAATAATGGTCTTGACAACCCTATGAAAACTGCTAATTCAGTGTGACCAATGTATAATTTCTGCTTCTAGTCTGAAGCAGTCTTTGGACCATTAAGTTAGTCTTACAGCCATGCTTAGAATGGATTTTTTGCAAATTCAAATAATGTTGTAGAAATTTTAGCATGATTTAGTTGGTTAAGAATTTTTTAAAAACCTAAGGTAGTAATAAACTCTTCACTTTTATGTTCCATTTGCTACAATTGAATACGTAAACTGAGCATATTAACCTTAAGTAAAGCAACTAAATATTGATCAAAATTTCTAGCTTTTATGACTAGATGCTGATGGAGACCTTGAAGATTTCTTAGCAGAGAAAACTTGTCTGTTCAAAGTTGTATCACAGAGAAGGCAATGTGTTCCATCAGGCACTTAACTTCAGTGTGCTGGTGCAATGAAAGTAGCAAACTTTTTCCTGGCAGGAATAACCATAAGTAGTATTTTAACAGTTCATAGTGTTTTTCTTTCATGGGGCAGTAAAATAATGTCTCTGATGAGCCAATAGATGAAAATATTCCTTAATAATGTTCTTCCTATGTACATTTTGGTGAGAACTGGGTACCTAATGTCATTAGGCAATATTGGGAATTCCAGAGTTGTCTGCTTGTCCAGGCTTTGTTTTCATATCTTGGTCTCAGACGTGTTGAGAATTTGAGTTCCAGGGGCAGTTAATGTGTTAAAAGGGAAGTATTGTAATTTCAGTCACTGGAGTTCATTTTAATAACATGCTCCTTTGGATTTCCCCACTGAGGATAATAGAAGCCCACCACTGTTGTCTTATTAACTATATAACTTGTAGTGTCTCTTCACCTAGAAGTCTTTTCTTTCTTTACATCTTTCTGAGTCTTTTCAGCTTCTGCTCATAGATAGCTTTTTCAGGCTGAATGCAATAATCCAGAAGAAAATTTACCTTTCAGTAGTAAAATATTTGACATTGCCACTACCTTTGAAAGACAGTGTTTTCTTTGCTCTTTCCAAAGCTCCTGCAAACTGAGCAGAATGTATCTCCCACTTTTAATTCTTAGGACTCTGTAAAAGCTTTTAGTTATTAAAATTTATAGTATGTTTCTTTTCAAGCCAATTGTCACAAGTCTGCTAATTGGTTCTATGATTTCTGGAACAGTATTGCTGTGCCTTTGCATAGATGTGAAAAATATATTAGGAGCTTGCAGTTCAGCAGGAGTCAGGAATGTACAGGAATATTCTTTCACTACTGTTGGTTTATCTGGTAAGTGAACAGGTCTCCTGTTTCACAGTAATATGGAAATGCAAGGGTAATGCTCTATTAAAGAGAGCTGAGATGATCCTCATTACAGGATTATTGTCCATACCTAGAACTGACTGTTCCAAGTGCTCTGTCATAGCACATAGGCAGTTATCTTCTACAAGTTCTAAATTTTGTACTGAAAGGCCTCTCTGTTCATGGAAATCCAGTGGATTGAGAAGTTTACTCTTTACTTCACTCCTGAAATATCAGCCGAAAGTGTGGTCACTCTTACAAAGCAAAACTTTCCCATATTACTTATAAATCAGGAATGCTCACTGTGTTCCTTATACATGTAGTGCTGACCTTTTAGCCACTCAACTTGATTTAGAAATAAGAACTAAAAAAATTTAAACTGGAATGTCATGTCACCTTTGTCTGTGACAAACAACTTCCAGATCCACTTCCCTCTCCACTGAACTGCAAAGGCATTTCAGATTTGCTGCAAGTTTCAGTGCAGAAGTGTCATGCTGTGGTGATTCTGTTCTGTACCAGGTTTCACTGCAGAATTAACTCCAAAACATCTGTAGAACAAGTCTTCTTGCATGCTGCATAAAAAATGTGCTGCTAATTGTGTGGGTGGCATTTGTCAGTCTGCCTGTGAGTGTCAGGAACCATATTGTATGATTTTTAAAGTCTCTGAAGGCTGATAACAATCTGTCTGTAACTGTAAAATAGTAATCTGATGTAATGACGGGAGAAATAAACTTCCCAGCTGACCTGACAGAAAAATGTGTTCTTGTTGTGTAGATATTTACAGAGTCAACAAGTCATAAAAGCAATTGGCTGGCAAGAAATGCTGCTGATTTCAGTGGCACTTAGTAAGAGCTTTACAAATCAAATCAATTAGGAAACAACATCTCAATCCCAGTCTCACGGGTCAGAAGGAAGAAAATGTAACCATTTCTTGCCCTGTCCTATTCTGTCCTGGCCTGCAGTGTATGTGCTTTAAACAGTGCAGGATTAAGCAGCAAAAATTGTGATTATTTGATTTCTATAAACATAAGAAGGGGAAGCAGCAACTCACAGTAACCCTAATTTTAAGTTCTACTGGCTGCAATTACTCAAAACTAGTAAAAAATTTTTATACCCCTCCTTTCTAGTTCAAGTTAAATATCTAGAAGTATTCATAATTTGAGTATGTCCTTCTTGCCTTTTTAAGTGGCCTCCTTGTGTCTATGGTTTTATTTCTTCAAAGCTTTAATTTACATCTGCAGTTAAAGAAGATTTTTCCTAAGCCTTCAAGGAAATATTTTTCTTTGGATATTGTATGTTAAAATAGAATTATACTTTTTATTAAGAGGTATTTAATTAGAAACTCTTCCAGGTGCTACAACCTACCATCAAAGTATCACTAAGAGCTATTTCTCATGTAGCAATCATAAAAAGTGATAAAAGGAGTTTCTCTTCTTGGAGACAGCTGATTGCGTCTTCACTTTATTAGACAAAACTAGAGTTTCTGAAAAACTTTCTGTTGGACTCTAAGCATAAATATCTCTTTATCTTAGTATGCAAGAAGCAACTGTTGTCTGTCCATTTGCATCTAGTCTCTAATGATCTTGCAGATTGATATTAGCAGAAATAAGAGCACTATATGTTGTGCTTACCATTTATATTCAGTATCAGTCCCAATGGAAAGGGATTCAACTTGCACTTGTGTTGGATATAGTTTAAATTGTGGTATATAACTTGCCTTTAACAGCTTTGCCCCAGTTTCCATGTTTTCTGAAGGGGGAGATTAAAGTGGATGCCTCATTATATTAAAGACAAAAACCATGGAATAGAAATAAAGTTGTTTCATAAAGGTGAAACACCTAACAGACTAATGAAGCCTGGTTAGATACCTTATTCCACATATTTTTGGTCATATGTATATATGTGTTTACATCTTTTTTGTTAGCTTCAGTATGTCTGTAGTCCTCTAAAGAACTTGCTGCATTCAGCGAGGTGTAGAAATGTGGATAGGCTAAAGAAAAAAATATGATGGATGAAGAAAATATCAAAGTATGTCAAGGAGATATTCAGCAAATGCTGTGCAGGAAACCTCATTCTCCAAGCTGAGGATTCAGCAGATTTTCATTTAAACTCATTTTATCCGCTAAATGTTATGAATTCTGTATTCTTATAATTTTCTACAAAATAGCTCTTTCCCATGAAAATTTGGAAGTACACTGTTGGACTGGATTTATGTCATCAGACACGAGGGTTGTCAGGCCCTGGCACGCATTACCCAGGGGATCTGTGGCATCTGTCAGTCACACACACACTTCCCTTCTCTTGCAGCCTGGAAATGTAAGGTCTCTGAATGACTTGGTGATCTCCGGGTTCCTGATCTTTGTGGACTACTGTGGACTACTGGTGCGCCCGGGAAAGAGGAGGAAGATGTATTTAGATGCACATTACATTATTTGTTGCATCCCTTTGGACCAGAGAATTTTGTTTCTTGAATCTGTTCACACTGCTGTTTTGGAGATACTACCACTTCCATGGAGGTAGAACATGATGGCCCCAAAGTATGCAAATACTTCACCTAAATCCAGCATCTCTGCATTTTCACACTTCATCTGGGACTTCATTAGAAACATGTTTGTTTTCCCATAATGGTGGCATAAAAGAGAGTTTTGTTGTAGGAAGAAAAGATGAAGAATGAGGAACTTTCAGGCCTCAAAGGATAGCCTCTTCTTGCATGTACCTGGCCACCCTTTCCTTAGCCTTTCAGAGTTCTGCTGGCATCTCTGGCTTTGCCTGACAGACGGATAACTGGCCACTTCCTTTGCAACGACCAGCTAAACGAGTCCCAGCTCTGTGCCACCCCTTGGCTAACTAGAGCCTTCAGATCACACTGTGTTTGAGCCTCTGGTACTATATAGCTTCTCTGACTACTTTTAGACTATCTTCAGTCCTGACAACTCTAGAGCAGCCACCTTAGGGTCACATATCCACTAACTAATTTCCTTGGTGAGGCAAATGGACTAGAGCTTTCAGCAAAACTCTGCTAAACTGTTCTTTTTTTTACAGACAGAACTCTCACCGGCTGGGAATCACCTGTAGGACAATCTGTACAGATGATCACATCAAGGAAAAGAAAAAGATATGTCTTTCTGTAATTATGGTTCTTTTTTGAGTGTGTTATCCATACATTTCACAATTTATTTTTCTTTGCCACATTTAAGAATGCTGGACTTTGCACTGGTGAAGAAACCAAGGAACTGTTCTGCTCATGGGTTTTTTGGTTTTGGGGTGAAGTAGTCTTCAGTCATGAGCATAAAGAATTTCTCCGAGGAGAATGGAGAATGTGAGGGACAAACAATGAGAGCTCATTTTATGCAGGCCCGAAACAGTATTGGACAAAACTGTTTTGGTTTTTGTCTGTCATGGTTTGCCAAAAGCTAATAGCTCAGTGCATTTACAGCAGCAGGTTATATGTGCAACTCTTGGGAACTTTTTCAAATATTTTTTTCCTGTCCTTCACATTAACTGCAGAAAGAAATATTTTTCAAAGGTAAGATGAGATTCTTTTGGGGGTTTCAACAATATTCTAAACTGATGTTTGGGTTCTATCAGAGAACTAGATCTGGTTTTCTTTCCTAACTATCAACCCTCACTTGCTTATGATATGAAAATGCGTATCTGCAAAACTGTCTTCAAACAGTTGTCACCAAATGTAGCTCTCCAGATGTGTTGGTGCAAAATGTATTATATTGTTTACAGCTGGTGTTTCTTACTGATTTAGGGTTTCTGTATCTGTCATTGAATGCACATCATCTGTAGTAGGCTGATTTCAGGTGAGAATTCTTAAGTGTTTCTAGAAAATGAGGCCTTTCTTGAACAGGGACACTTTTTTTTTTTCCCTTCTATCCCATGTATTTTGCCTTAGTCTTGCATGTTTCTGGTTTTGTCATGGTAAATGAAAAAATGGAGTGCTTAGTTCTAGAGCTGTATTCCTTAATCAATTTCCATTTCAACATTAATGTTATTGGAAGAGTAACAGTGAAAGACTGCTTTGGTGTGGGGAAGGTAGATTTAACCGAGTGAAATAGAACACACCTGTGTGCACACTGGAATAGCTGGAACCAGGTTAGTTGAGAAGTTACTGTAGGCTGAAGTAGACTTTCATGTCGAAATCGAATGCACATCGAAAGAAATAACTTACTGTAAGATACCCCACTTTGCAGTGGGCAAAACGAGGCATGGTAATTTCCAGAACGAGGATGGAAACGCAAGGAAGCAACGCTTCCCATGTTCCCCCCGCCGCGGGACACCTTGGGGCGGAGGAGCGCTCGTGGTGCAGGGGCGGCCGGGGGCCGTTCCCGGCCGAGCTTTGCCGCCGGCATCTTCCACGAGCGCCGAGGCCGCGCTCGCCCAGGGCCGCCGAGGGAGGGAGGGAGGAAAGAAGGNCGGTGCCGTCTGCAGGGCGGGCGAGAGGCGGCCGCTGCGCCGAGCAGCGCGGGCGGGGGAACGGTGGTGACGGAAGGCGGCAGCTGGGGGGGGAAGGCAGCGCTGGGTTGACTCCCTCCCCCCCTTCCCGCTCTCGGCCGGAGGAAGATGGAGCTCGGTTAGTGAGGGCTTGCGGGAGGAGCAGCGGGAGCAGGTAAGAGCTGCTTCGAGCTGCTTCTCCTCCTCCTCCTCCCGCGCCCGGGCTGCGAGCGGCGGGCGGGCCGATGTCATCGGCGCAGGTGGCACAGGTGGGCCCGGCCGCTGCCGTGTCCTTGCCCGCGGGCTGCCCGCGCTGCCCCGGCCGTAGAAGTTCCCGCTGTGCGGAGCTGCGGGCGGACAGCCTGAGGGCAGCGCCCTCGGCCGCAGCCCGTAAGGGCAAAGCCGGGCGTTCAGAAACGCCTACCGCCCCGTGCCTCGGGTTGTCGTGGCGGGGATGCGGGCAGGGCTGCCGGCTCTGCCCCCACCCCGTCTCCCCCGGCTCATTGATGAGCTCCGGGAAGGGCTTCTGCATTGCAGACTCGCTTCGCTCCTGCATTCGCGGCTTCAGCCTGCACAAGGAGCCTGTTCCCTGGCCGGGCGGTTCGGTGGTGCTTGGGCAAGAGGCCGATTTGGGCAGGTGGTATGTCCTTCTGTGTTTCTTGGACCATGTCAGGACATTCGGGGAGATTGACCTCATTCGATAACTATTAGATGTACATATTATATTTGTTCTCCTTCTGAAAGAGCTACAAAAGGGTATGTGCCTGGATTTGTGTGAATAATTCTCATTAGGCGTTCACAGGGTGCAATATAGTGCCGTGAGATATAATGTGCATATAAAGCATAATGCAGTGAGGAACACGACCTTACATAATCTAAATTTAAAAAGCTCACTACCCCTACGCTTACCCTGGAGGTTGTAGGAATATGTCTGTTCTAAGTGCTTTCTGGAGACTCGTTCGCTACCTATCTGACATAAAGATGCAGTGTGCCCTATGAGCCAGTGCTGAAAATAAAAAATAAATGTTGACTACTTTTGCTGTAGTTCTGTCACAGTAAGTTCCTTATTGTTGGTCAGTGTCTCACACACACAGTGATATTCATGGCTACATGGACATACACAGCTCCAACGCCAGAGGAAATGGTCTCTTCTCTTGTCCCTTGGATGTGTCTTTAATTGACCAGCTAAGATGCTGTCATATTTTAATAAACTCTTGAGGCTTCTCTCCCTAGGCCTGAATAGTGCTGCATTTTCTAGCATATGGATATAAATTTAATGTAAACAGAAAGAAACCTTTCACACTTTTCATATGACCTTCACCATCTCAGACAAATATTCATAACTGATGATCAGAGAAAGTATTTTGGAAAGGCCTGGTTTAAAATATGTTGCTGGACGCAACGTATGCAACTCATACCAAATCTAGGATGACACACAGTCAGTGTTCTGAGCTCTATATCAAAGGGAACTAATGTCTTATAAATTTGGCCCACATTTTATTTTAATTCAGTCCTTACAGATGACATTGACTGTAATAAAGGTTGCTATGGCACAGATTTAAAGCAAATTGTATTAAGCTTCTGGAATTGAAACTGCTGTTGATAGGAAAAGTGTTGTTTTGTTATTTACAGTCAGTTATTAAAATATGAGTGTGTTAGCCGTTGAGGCTGGATCTGGCTCTGTTTTCTGCTGTTGGTGTGAATTGACTAAATGGTCTCCTTTCTATGGAAGGAGGCCAGATTTTTCCCTGGTATGACTGTGCTGCTCACACAGGCAAGCTAGACTTTTCCCATTTGAATCTGGAATATAGATGAATATCGGTGCCTACCAGCCTCTGGAACACTTTCTATTACAAGGCTGTATGCTTTTGCTAAAGCCGTAACTGGTGTGGAGTACAGAACCTCTGTGGGCTGTGCATGCCCACACAGCAGCAACCGTGGTATGGGGTAGGGTAGCAGTGACACCTTTGTGAATCCGGTTCCTTTGTGATACTATGTTTTCATGTCTGTAGTTTTTACAAGAAACTCAGTCATCTTCAGGACAGCTTAATTCAGGTATAATGTAACAACTGTTAAGGGTATGAGGATGGGTAGGGATCAGGTCTTACAGAGTCATATTTTTGTGTATGTATAATGCAGAAGATTGTTTGCTTAATCATAACGTATCTGGTTTTGGAAAAGGCTGATTTGTTGGTTTGGGTTTTTTTTGCCAATGGATGCTAGAGGATTTTAGTCTTGGTTTAATCAATACAAATTCATGTAGTGGTGATAGTGGCTGGATGTTACAGACTCCAAGGAAGCATGTAATGAGCAGGCAGAAGGGTACTTAGTCCTTCCCTAGTAAGCCTAACTCTGCATCTTTCACTGCCCTGGCACATCTCTCTTATTGTCATGTTGGCAGACTCAGCAAAAAGGCCATTCAGTGAATGGGACTCCAGGTAAGGAATTTTATAGAGCTGTACTCATGCAGGCTATGAATGCTGACTGATGTTATCAGTGCAGCTGTTGTGCTAATTGTTGCCATAATTGCCCTTCACATTATGTATTTAAAAATTAAGGAATCTATGTTTTAATCAGTACTATACTTAGAACATCTAATGTAAATTAAAACTGTATGTTTTAAATATAATCCCTGTGGTGTTTTCAGATCATTTAGAGTCTTGTATGAGTTCATTGGTATTATATCTGTGTTATTTGGGGGAAAAAGAGGGGGTTTATTAAATTTGTTATATACTGCATAGACTCAAGAATTTTAGAAACGTGTATATCATTGTGTTGTCACATACTGTTATTTTCCTTGTTACTGTCTTTAGACACAGTAACCCTTTGTAGTCTTCATGGGAGAAGAACACCGGCAAGGCATAATTATCTATTGAGTTATATAGGAGAGAAAGCTGGACCTGAGAGAAGGAAAGGACTAAGTGAACTAGCAGAATGTTTGTTTCCAGATAGTCTGCACCTCATATCTAGCAGTTTTTAATGAGGTCGCCTTCTGTTTAATATTTTCTGCATTCCAAAAGCATAATGAAATCTGAAGCTCCTTTTGTCTCGAATTTCAAATGTTATCTTGGGATTCATATTAAGCAAAAATTAAACATAAACTTTTAATTAAGCAAATGGTAAGCTTAAAATACCAGGTGCAACTGTTATTAAATTGAGGACTGAAAATAGAAAAGGCTTTGTTGGTGGTGGTGAAGATTTTGTATTCTACTGGTTCATTTATCATTGACATGACTACGCAGGCATTCATAGATATTTAGACTAAAGGATGGAGCTAAATGCTATGTAGACCTTCTAAACAAATGAATCAGGTTGCCCTAATGAAAAAACTGGGAGATTAACCTGGCTGCTTAGATGGTCTGAAAATTCAGCTGTACAGTCTTATACAAAGGTAGTTTACCAGTTGAGGTGTGGTACAAATATTGCATGGATGTTACATTGCATTTTCCTGTATTTCTTTATCTTTGTTTTCCTAAGGCAGAGCATGATACAAAACAGAGAAGTTGAGCAAGATGGCAGAACTGTTCTCAGATCCTTGGTGCTAATTGATTGGTTTTATTTTAAGGGCAGATTAATTAGGATATACATGTAAATGTAACAGTACAACACTTTTACTATCAAATATTTTCGAGACTTTTGTTGTCCTTCCCCAACTACTGACCGAAGGGAGGAAAAATTGTAAATCTGACAAGCATGGAAATCCTGGAGATCAGAAAGACTTGACTTACAGTTCTGTTTTCATATTGTTCTCCTAACATCACTGTTTCTGTGATTATTTATGAGTTTAAGTGGTTTAGAAAGATAAAGCTAATTGTGATGTATTTCAAGTCTCATTCTCAGTTTACTTAAATTTCTTGTTCTATTTGAGATCAGTGTTGTCTATTTTAGGATGCTGTTATACCACTGATTTTTAGCCATAGTACTTTGCTGTAGTGTTTTATTGTGGATTATTGACATTATCTGTATTTATTTACTATCTCTTGGATGGACCCTTTGAAAAGCTTTAGCCTTGAAATAGGGAATTTGTTCAGTTTGGTTTTTAGCTTTTATTAAAAGGATTTATAAATTCATTTATTGAGAGTATCTCAGCCTTTTGAAATACACTTTCAGTAAAAAAACACAAATCTTGGGACAAAAGTATGAATTTGCTCTAAGTTAGTTTGAAAATGTATTTTCTATGTATCTAATAGAAGACATTAAGGATTGCTGTTGCTGGAAGTATTTTTCAATACTTGCAGGGCATTTTTCAGATGGAGCGTATTTGCAAATGCTTCATGATATACCCAGCAAAATTAGAATGCTTTCTGTTGTACATTGAAAATTCCTTTGGTCAGAACTCTGAGTTTTGCTGCTCTCTGCTCATGATTTCAGTCTTGTACGTGATGCTTCAATTTAGCCTGTACACAGAGCAAAGTATGGGGGTCTTGTACAAAGGGTAAAGTAGCTATTTTTATCTGTCAGTGTTTTGCAGATACTCAGCTCTCTACAGTGAGTTTATTTTCCACTTGCACATTCTCTTAGGATCTGCTGAGTAATCATTTGCGTTGAGTAGTTAATCAAAGAAAGGGAAAAACCCATGTAGAAACTGAGCAAGCTGTGGAAGAATTTTGATTCTCATTTTGGTCCCAATGGTTATATTTCCACTATTGTTTTCAGAATTAGAGTAAAGAACACTGAGAACTTGTTCTTTAATTAGATGCTTGAAATACCACGTTTCTGATCCTGATGTCTGCTGACATTAGTGGCCTCTGTCCTATGGAAATGTACAAAGTGGTTACTGCTGCGTGTGACCAAGAGATGTAATACTGTGATGTTATCAGAAATGTGTTCGAATGCCTTTTATTAAAATGGCTAGCTGCCATGGTGATAGTGCCATAGAAACTGGTAAAATAATCAGTGCCTATTAGGAAATTTGAATGAAAAAATCTTCTCTAGTTTTCTGTCTTTTATATTTCAGCACCTAAGCAGAAATGAAACTCTGCTAATGTTGTATTTCTGATTGAAAAACATACTGAACAAATTCCTTTGTATTACACAGCCAACTGGGCTCAGGTTATTGTATTGGTACTGCTGAAACATTAAATGCGTGAGTGACTGACAGTTCAGTCATCCCACAGATGACTTCTAGTCCCAAGAACAATGGCATTGGGGTAGAGACCTTTCTTACAGAGTTGATATTTGTTGTTAAGTCATTTCACTTTTTTCCATTGTAATTACTTTCTAAATAGTACAATAAATATAATTTCCTTCAAAAGCACTCTTCAAGCAAAGAAGGGCTGTGACTGTGTCCCATAACCACTGTCGACATAGACAGAGGACAGTATTGAAAGAACTTTAATTTGGGAGCCTGACTTTGTAAAGGGTTCTGTCTGTATCAAACTACGCAAATCCTGAGTACAAGAATACCAAATAACATCATATAACAGTAATATCTTTACTGGCTTAGCTTTTCTCATCTCTTTTGAGATCTATTGCAAGAAGAAACAAAGTGCAAGAAACAGTCTCTGGCTTACGTTGCTCTGTCTCTGGTTGGAATGAGTCATTTCACTATTACTGATTAGTGACTGTAGGGTACTTACACCCCATTGGAAATTGCTAAGCAAGGACATGGGGGGTTGAACCCAGATGTATCTGTCTAACTATATACTGATTAAATTTCTGTGCAAACACTTGTATTGCCTGCAAAGTTTCTGAGGTAGTGCAAAGGAGCTTTTATCCTGGGTTAAATAGTTTTCCCTCTCAGCATTGAGATCAGTGTAAAGAACAGTTGCTTGATGGTGTTGAACTTGAGCTTATTACTTAGATTCACCCTGTACTAAGCTGCAGACAGTAGAAGTAAACACAGACTACCAAGCTGTACACTTAGGTACAGGTATGCTAACACACTTTCTCTAATCAGAATGACATGCTTCCCTGAGAACAGAACCCAGACCAAAGCATTTCAGATGGATGTGTCGGGAACAGTCTCAGATCTGCCCATCTCTTACCTGAGAATATTTAATATCCCAGTAGCTTCTATTTTAAGTCTTAGAGCTGTTAGATTGTCAATTCTGATGAAGAGGAGGACACACAGGTGTATTAAATAACATCGTGGTAATGAGACAGGATTGTTTTAGTGTACCTAAAGCACTGATTTGGCAAACTATAATTAAGTGTGAAGCAATGAAATCACCTCCATGTACTTCTAAATAACTCTTTACATCCTTGTATCTGGAAGAGTACAAGGGGTTTAAAGGGAAGGCAGGTATTTGTAATTTCAGCAGAAAGAATGACAGAATATGCAACCTGTAGATAAAGTTCACATATGGGAAAGATTCAGATAATATGGTGTGTTCATCTGTTCTGCCAAGTACAGCTGAGTTAAGAACTGGAGACAAACTTCTCTTCAGAACAAATTAACGGAAGTAATGGCAGTACTGGAGAACAAGGATAAGGTTAAATAAAATCATGTTGATACACTCTTTGCACTTTGCTAAATTGAGGCTGTTTGCTGGTAAGAAATTGCCATTGGAAAGCAGTATCCTTTTTCATTACCCCTGAGTACCAGACATTTACAAGAAGGGGATTAAAATTGGGGATTGTGAAGTTAACCTGAAAATTCAAAATTTAAATGAAAAATTGCAACAGCTGAAATGGTTTATATCAATGTTGGTGTTTCAGGTTTGGTTTTTCAACAATCACGAAAAGCAAGGTTCAAAATAAAACTATGGAAAGGCATGCCAATATTAAATCATTTAGGGTGGCAGTTCCAGATTTTAGTGACAGTTTTCCACAGAGATTTGAGGCCCTATGAGCTACTCTCACAGCTGCTTATCATGTATAGTTTTGGTATCTCAGGAGGCAGGCGAAAAAAGTCAGATATTCTGCTGTTAGAATTTCTGCAGTGTCTCCTCTGTATTGAAAGAAGACCTGTGTGATGGAATGAATTTTTGAGCTATGTAGTTGGGAGTGTCTTAGTGGCTGACGAGCACTGTAGAAGGAAGCCAAGTGTTTCTTAGCAATAGACAGTTTATTCTTTCAGGCTTCTTCATATGAATGCATATGAAACTCAGATATACAGGGCTCACATCTATGTTTATAATTGAAGTTTTCTTAGATGTTTGTGTTGTGGTTCAGTTCACTGCTCAATACTTCAAGACAGAGTTTCAAATAAAGTAGGAAAAGTTGCTTGCACATATATGAGTAATACTCCTTTTCTGAGAGGCACACAGAAGTGCTTTGCTGGTTTGCTTCTCTCACTGTGTATAGTTCCACTTGTATGTCTCTGCTCTGACATTCTTACCTGAGGATGCTTAGTAGGTAAGGGCTGTATAACAGTTTTGGACAGGAAATACAAAGATAGATATTCATTAGTGTATAGTCAGGCTGTAAATGCTCAAAACAGAATTTAATCATGATTATTGAAAGGAGGCCTTTTCTTGGCAAGAATAAGAGGAAACAAAAGGTTGTGAAAAAATGTTTATATGAAGGTTCTCTTGAAGAAACCCCATGTAGAGATCTGTAATATCTCCTGGGCAACACAGTTTACGTTTCTGTAATTCTGCATTGTTCAAAATTTCTTCTGACATTGACAGATAAAAGCCCATGCAGAAGAAAGAGCAGCATCATAAATCTAGAGCTGTGTTCTTTGTAACAATAATCACTACGTTGTCTCTCTCTGAGCTACATCATCTTTGTAACAGGAGATACCTTTTTCCTGTCACTTAATCCATCCCAAATACTGTTCTCAGTTCCCTTACCTTTCAAAGGGAAAATCCCTGTGGTGGGCAGAGGAGGATGTGTCAAACAGTGGCTAGTAGCTGGAAACTGAATCTCAGTACTTCTGACTGGGAGAATTAATAAGAATTTTGTAGTAGGGTCCAAGTCTATTTGAACTGGTTTTGTGATTATAAACACATGCTACAAGCTATTAATTACTTATTACACATTGAGGGAATCTTTAAAGCAAGCCTGTGGCACTTACTGGCACATGCCCCTTACTGCTGTGATGTATTGCTCATGTGCAGGCTTGGTAGCACTCTGACTGCAAAAAGATGATATTCTCGTGTCTGCAGATAAGCATGATGTATTCACCCAGGAAAATCTGATGCATGTGCTTCCAGTTGAGGTATTGCTGGCTGCTCCCCCTCAGTGCTAATGCAGATCAGGTGCTTGATTATGAGCACACAAGGCTGCAAAGTGTAGACCTCAATTAGCACGGAAATATAAATCATTATCTTTTGCTGCCACCAGAGATGAATACTCCCTCAGCCTGAGCAGCTCAGTTCTAAGTGTCTGGAGCTGATGACATGTTTGCATCTAGCTGATAATCTCTTGGCTTTCTTTGATACAGAATTTGAGAAATAGAGCTGTTACCATTTTCCTTCCTTCAGCTTTGTCTCCTAAAATATGCTTTACATGAGAAATGGTCCCCTCAAGAGCTGTTCAGTTGTTAGGTTTCATTCCACATGCCACTCATATTTAAGATAAAATATTTTCCTATCCGGTATAAATAGAGGGGTATGTACTCATGAGAGAAGATATCTCTGAAGCCTTTTGGTTGTCATTAAATGTATCTTTACAGAAAGAAAAATGTAAAATATACTTCTTTGGATTTTGTAATGGAGTTTACTTTCATAAAAAGTTGCTTTATTTTTGTGAGGTAAAGATTGGGAGAACACATAATTTTACTGTACATTTTGGGTAGAAATAGTCCTATGGCTGTTTTTACCCTAATTATTTTCTTATAGAGATTACAGTAACATGTGTAAGTATATTTTCTGTGCACCATTTTTCTTCTGTGGGTCTGAGACTTATCAATGGAGGCGACAATGATTCTGTAACAAATTCCTTGAGAGTCAAGCAGCCATGGTCCTTAGAAACTGGAGAAAAAGATGTCTGGGGCTTTAAAAATGCAAAATCCATCCACTTCCTCCAGGCCACTGAAATGGGCCTTCTCTCCTACTACAGTAAGGCCAGAAAATAACCTTTGACTTGTGGAGTTCTGAGTACCTGTGGCAGAAGACTGCCTCTGATGAAATCATTGTGGCAGTGAAATACATTTTGAGCTGAAATACTATAAGAGTGGATGGACAACAAGTGGGTTTAGTTCACTGCTATTACCATTACTCTGTTCATACCCATAAAACTGTCTTTTACTGTCAGAGAGCTGCACATTAAGGCCTAGGTATTTTAAAGCATGTCTCATGACTAATATCTATGAAAAAAGTCTATTTTGAGCTGTTTGAAACGATGCCATGTCCGTATATTCACTTTTAAATTGGGGTGAAATGTAACTATATAAAATAGTTTGCCACATAGGTGTGATTTCTGGTGATATTTTATCTTGAAGCCGTATCTTTCTTGGTTATGGCTATGGAAAATACATTATGTTTAGGGAGAGGAAGAAAAAAAGAGTAGATTTTCATGAAACCTGTAACTTCATCACTGTTGTGTATTTCATGGTCTTAAGAGGAGCTAGTTTTAGATGTGATTCAATGCTGTGCAGTAAAAGCCTGAGATCCAGATGAAAAAATGTCTAGTAAGTCAAATTCTTATTATAGTAGCTTGCGGTTTTCTTATTTGTTTTTATTGCTGTACCGTGATAAATTTAGCCCAGTGTTAATTGTAATTTGAGATAATGAGCACAGCAGACAAGGGTTCACCAAGTGTGGTGAAGGTGGAAACGCAAAAGTGGAACTTCCCTGTCTGCACAGCTGTTTATGCAAAATGTGACCTTTGTTTGATCTTCAAGCTTAAGTTTCAAAGCAAATGAAATGCAGTAGCTGTAGGTATAAAACTATATATACACAGTTATAAGGTGCTATCACTACTTTTGAAAGAAAAGGTTGTGGAAAAGGTAGTTGAAGATTTACAGACATGTTCTAGAAGTGTGACTTATTGTCACATTGCAAAAATATTTGCTGAAAACCTCTAGAAATCTTTAAACCTTGTAAAATTATTTTGAAATAGGGAATTAGCTAATCCTCCAGTAATTTGCCAGGGAAGTTGTGTGGGGTTTTGTTGGTTGGTTGGATTTTTTATTTTAATTTTTAGAAACTCTTAAGCAGCCAGGTAAGTAAAAGCTTATGGCCTGTTTTATAAAATACCTTGATAGAGAGAGCTGCTAATAATATGCAGTTCTCCTTCTGTGTTGCTTTTTCACGTTCCCACTGTTTGCTTGGCTTGAATGTAGTGGTGTTACATATTTGTAGATCTAACAGCTCTTCTTCATGCCTTGCACTGTTAAATTGGCTCACTGCATGTTAAATAAGACAAGAGAGTTTGTTGTATTTACAGAAAAAGTTAGCAGCAGGATCTCACAGTATTTATAGGAAACACATTTTGGTTAAGAATAAGCACATTTCCTTTAAATACATTACTAGCCATTCACAAAGTGTGTTCTTCTGGATTTTTCCTCTGTATGTGATACAGTATTTGATAAAGTTGACCAAATGAAGCAAAAAGCAGACTATAGATCTAAGATCCAGTGGCTTGGTAGCTCTTTGGTTAGTGCTTTGCAATAGCACATTTAGGTTTTGTGTGTGAATAGTTGAATAGTTGAGATAAATCATCTTTTTTTCAGAGACAGATGAAAATGAATTATTTTATATCAGTAGCTGTACAGAGAAAATTATTTTAAAAGTTTCCCATGCTCTTTGCCTCAGTTGAAAAGCTGACTACAGGTCCTTAAGAGATCACATGACTTCTTTTAATGGGATTTACGCTTCTAGGTCAAATGAAGTACTTTTCAAAAGTTTATTCTTGTCCTGATGATTAAACTTCCAGATAAAGTTGTAACTTCATTAATAGCCGAGCTGTAAAACCCCAATTCAAACCACTGATTCTATATCTGAAAAAGTAGAGTTGCACATAAGTCCCAAACTCTTGAGTGTTGTCTGTTCTTCAGTGCTTTGCAAAAAGAAACGTTTTCCTGGCTCTTGGATGTGCCTCTTTAAAACTGAACCTGCGGGTGTGCAGTCTTTGGGCAGCTATGGCAGTTACTCCAGCATTCCCTTCCAGTCCTTCCCTTTCTGGGATCCTCTAGAACTGCTCTAAATCCATGTTGTCCTATGAATCCTATGCTTGTCAATCATGGGGCTTATATTGCTTTGTGAATAATGATTAACCATGAAACAAAGTTTCTAAAATATTAATTTTCAATACCTCTTAAAAAACCCCTCCAAATGAAATTCCCAAAGAATGGGCAAATGTACTACTACTACTAACAAAATTTGCCTTAGTGTTAAGGGAACTAGGGCTTAAAAGTTATATTTTTTATTTCAGACTGTAATTTCTATGTATCAATGGGTAACTTCTTCAGAGAATTTGCACCTGTTGTGGGGATTTAGTATTTTGATGGAGAGATGTCTAAGATATGATTCATTAGTTTTCTGAGGCTGGTGGGACTTTTATGAGGTTTTATGATCTGATCTCCTGAAATCACTCTAGCTATAGAACTCAGCAATGGAATTTCTTCTTAAAATTCTGTAGGTCTTATTGAACTGTAGCATCCTTTTCAGAAAAGACTCCCACTCTTAATTTATTCGATGACTATCATGAATTTGTAAAAAATGGCAGCCTTGGACAGACAGGTTGTACCTTTGTTGTTCAAAGAAGCCCCTTTGTATTAACCTTTCTTGTGACTCAGAGTGAAGTTGGATGAACAGTCTGGGTTTGAAACGTGACTAAAAGAAAAGGATTTGCTTTTGTATGGTAGTTAAGCTGGTGTTTCAATTAAGCAGTAAGTGTGTGCAGGTTTTAGAATTGTCATGACTTAAAACATACAAAATAAACATCCTGTATTTGTAAAAGTGATCACAGAGTGTGAAATGTTCATTGCTAGAACTTGCTTCCTATCTACTTGTGTTTAATAAATTGATCCTATGATGAAAAGCTCCTGTTGGCTTTGCTGAGGCTGTGGGTAACTTCAGAGGCCTCTATGCAAAGTCAGGCTACAGAATCAAGGCCGGGATGGAGAAGCTGCTACTGCCATTGCACATATTGGCACTTAGAGTATTTTATATGTCCAGAATAGTCCAGGGTCGCAAGTGTTTGGGGAAAAAAATCTTCTTTCTTTGCAGAATAAGCTAAGACAGCTGTTCCATTTCATGCTTTGCTGCAGAACTCATGTGTGATCACTGAAGATAAGTATCTGCCTTAAATAAAGGAGCAGGTCATTAATCTTTTGAGAGCTGTTCATGCAGTCTTTGCAAATATAGAGGCCTTGGGGATAACATAACTTCAGTAGCAGAGCCTGCTAGCTCTTGTGTGTCAGGGTGGTGTTAATTGGAAGAGAATTAGAGTAAACTTGCATGCTTTCTAGCTGAGTTGTCACCAATCTGTTTAAAATATTTTAGTTGCCTTTCTCCGATCGTTACTGTTAATGAAATTACCTCTAAGATTTTATGCATCTAAAAAGAAGCAATAACAGTGCCAGAAATGAAATTAATATGCCAGGGGAGCTTTCCTAATGAAATTAATATGGTATTTATAACCTTTTTAAAGAGGCTTTTCACCAGTTACAGAATAGAATGAACTCCCAGGAGAATAAGATGCTCTTTCTTTGTTCAAGCTTTTATACTCCTGCCTGCTTCTTTCCGTGATACATGAAATAGAAATCTTGAAATAAAAATTAATTCTTTGATATCCTTCAATGGATTCCTAAATTCTTTATTATTAGTTGTGAACTTCGGTTTTAGATTAGTGGCTTTTTAAAGATCTGTTAGGCTGTGTTTTTCCACGAGGTAGTGGCAACTATCAGTATAAAATTAATTTTTCATTGGTTTGGGGGAGTTGGAAAGATTTTTTTCTTTTTTTTTACTTTTTGTTTTTGTTTTGTAAATGGTGAATCAAATGTGCTTAAACATCTGTAAATAGGTAGTGTTATTTCCTAAGGTAGGCCACAGCTTGCTGAGGAGAACTAAGAGGAAACGGAGTATTGCTGCTGTCAAAGGTGAGGCAGAGCTAAAACCAGCATGAAGTGGGTTTATTGTAGAACAACTAGAGTTGGGCTTTTATTCCATTGGTCTCATTTAGGGTATCACTCACCTGCTCTGCTGCCAGCCCTACGTTCAGTGGGTCTTCCCTTCTCAGCAGGTAAAGCACTGCTAGGTTGGGAAGGTTGGGTAGAAAGTTACATTGATTTATGCTGTGCCTCTCCTTGAAGTTACCAGTCTTGGAAAACACTGGCCAGAGTTCCTGAGCATCCCCTGGCATTCATCTCCATGAATGTCTCATCTCTAGGACTTTCTCTTGTTGCCAGTCATGATCTTTGCTGCCTTCTTTCCTGGCCTCTTCATTCCAACACTACTACTGCTTTCAGTGAACTCTTATTTTCAGCACTCCAACTCCTGTTTTTCCCCAGCTGTGAAATACTCAGTGAGCAGAAAAACAATATATGAGCAGCCTTTTTAATTGCATGTTCTGCCTCTGTGTTAGCTGAAGGACTCAGAATGTGACCCTTGTGTTTAGTCCAGGTGTCACCAAAGTTTACAAGCAGCTTGTACAGACTGCAGGTAGCAAGTGCCTCTGCCTGAGAGTTCAGAATCCAGCTTCACTCACCCACGGACAACACAAATCCTCACTGCTCTGCTGCCTGTTAGCATTTGCAATTGAAGCTGTTCTCTTCACTGATGTACTTATGCCAAAAGCTAAGTTTGCTGCCATTAGGAAACCCTTCATTCACCCTGTCATAGTCTCTGATCTTCGCTATGTATCTTGCCTTTGCAGCATACTTTTACACAGAATTTCTAAGTTTACTTGGTTCGAAAAGAATCCAAATGTGGATTGGTGCTAGAACAGGAGGGACAGCATATGACTGTCATTTTGCATCTCACATGATAATTTCAAGGTTTACTCTATGTGAAGGCTTTACATAATGTGAGAACTTTCACATGCTGCAGTACTTGACATGATAAATTTCAGGTAGTGCTGTGGTCCTTTGATGATACAAAAGACTCCCCTATTGACTGTGAGTGTAGAAACATACAGGTAAAATTTTTAAAAATTAAGGTGACTTGATAGTAGCAAGAAAATGTCTTTGTTCTTATTGCAAAGTTTGATTATTTCTTTATATCTTTTCATCTGGCTCTCTGTTGATGGCCTTTTTCTCTGATGCTTCCTACATGGTTAATGTGAGGGTGTCCCTTTGCTGGATTGGGGAAGAGTCATGTTTCCCCTCACTTTTCAGAGTCAGGAGTCCAGCTGTATGCTCTCTTATGTCTGGAGGCAGTTGACCCTAGAAACACAAAGTGTTTGGGGGCAGTCACGGTCCAAAAGCATCACTTGCTCATGTCACTGTTGGCTGCCCAAAAGTTTTTTTCAAGATATTAAGATGCTTATGTATTTGAAAGAAATGTTAATGGCCTTCGTTAAATTGCATTGTAGAAGCATCAGACCACTTTCTCTGTCATTTTTATGTTTCAGGATATGTTGGGGAGAAAGCATTTGGAATATGAATAACAGCTTCAGAGATGAGGAAACTTCTTATTGTCTCATGCAATAGGCAGATACTCATCTCATGTTCTTTCCTTGTAGTGTTTCTGTAGCTTTTGGTTCTGCTGATCTGTTTTAATCAGAGGGTTATTGGCACGTCCAGTGTTCCCAAGAGAAAACAATATGGAGCCTGATTGTTTCTTCTGTTGGTTTAGCATCCTTTCTGCTGCTAAGTATCAAATTTAATGATAGCCAGCTCCAAGAACTCTGCTGCTGACTGAAGCCAGAGGAATAGTAGCAAAATGTGCGCTTGCCACAGTTCTAATCAAAAGCATTTCTGCTGTTTAACTTGGAAGGAAATTACAAAGTACTTCCTGGGCAGTTTGCTCTACTTCTGTGGCAGAACTGAAAGAGATGTCTTAATATTTTAAAATTAATTTTTAATTTAATCAATTGGAGAAAAGTGGTCAGGAACACTTGGAAGTAAAATATCAACATTTATGCAAAGATAAAACACATTCTTGGTGCTAAGCTTTCCCTGTATTTGTGGTGGAGAAAGATGTTTGCCACACAGGGGTTTATACACTTTTAGGGTGGAATAAATATTTATACCATATGTGTGTGTGTGCATGTATTATATGTGCTTGTACATCTAGAACTGGATAGCTTCTGTTCCTGCTGGTCAGTGTAAGCTTTTTCCATAGAGCCTTCCTTTCCCTCTCACCTGTCTGTCCTAGGCCTGCAGTGGGGAATGCAGAGGGATGTGGTGTGTAGTGGAGCTCTGGCCATGCTGGCTTCCCAAGGGAGATGATTTGGGAGACAATGAGATCTTTAGGGAGTGAATGATGCAGGATTTTTTTTATGCTCTTCAGTACGCGTTTTCTTTGAATTTGTGTTTGTTCTAATGTTGTACAGGGGGTGGATATTTTTCATTTGGTGTGGGTATTTTTCTTCTCTCTCATATGTGGTATAATATAAAGATCATTAACAGCAAGGATTTGCAATGTAATTGACAGAGATGTCACCTCATTATTTCATTCATATATGACCTAGGATGAAAATAACCTCACAGGTGCAAGACATGATTGAACTGTCACAGTGTCTGTTTCTACAGGACAGTGAATGTTATGTACAAATTGGGTGAGGTTTGTTGCTGCAAACCTGGCACTGAAAGTGCAGTTGGGTTCCTGCTGAGTGGCTATGTGGTTATTGCCTCATCAACTAATATCTCTTGTTATTAAAACATTTCCTGCCCCATGAAGAGCATTTGCAAAATGATGTTGTGATAATCACCATCTTGATGGATACATCAGGTGCTGAAGTGCAGACATGGAATATTAACATCCCGTCTCTCCTCAGCCTGAGTTAGAGTCAGGTGCTGTAGCCAGGAGAAATAATAGTTCACTCAAAAGTGTACATCTTTTGTGGTTCTCTTAAAAACTTCTCAAAGATGCAGAAGAAAGGAGGGTAAAATTTTTTTTTAATTACTCTTTAAAACTCAAATGCTTCTCAACTCCTATTAACCTGTCATTGCATCTTCTGGCAGCACAATTCTACGACTTCCAATCATTCTCAACTGTAGTTTAATAAATATTTGGAGCATTAACACTCAGATTCTGAATTGTGCTTTCTTCTTCCCTTGATAGATCACTTAACAGGGAAAGGGAGGGGGTTGGGGGGAGTAAGGGAATGTATAGAAGACAGTTTCCTAATTTCTAAAAACTGAAGGGAGCAGCTGCTTAATACATATGTTAATCAGCTGTATTACTGCCCATGGCAAGTGAAGAGGGTTTTTGATATTCAGAATACTATGAGCAAAGAGACCCCTGTGTCTGAGGCAAAAGTTTTAACTTTAGGAAAGATCAGTGCATAGAATACAGCATATGTTAAACTTGGGCCCTTGAACTTAGGGCATGAGCTTTGTGATTTGGGTTGGGTTTTTTCCTTCACACAACTGAGTAACTATACAGCTTCTTAAATAAACTGGAAGATACAGACCCCTTAGGCCATTTTAATTTTAGATACCTAAATTTGGAGTTTGGACTCTCATTTAGAGCTTTGGATTCGAGAGATTTGGACTGGAACCCAAGAGCTTCACCCTGTCCCTACTTACATAAGTGACATCTCTCTGAATCTCTCCTTAATACTGAAATTAATAGCCCTTCTTTCTTTCTTGAGACCTTCTCAAATTGCTTTATTCATTTTTCACTCATTGTGCTTCAGAAGATATGTATGTTGCAGTTCTTTTTACTAAAAGCAAAATATGAAGCAAATACGGAATGCAGAGAGTTTTTTCACTTATAATTAGAAATTTACAACTGGCTGTTTTAGGTGAAGCTTACTGTGTAGCTCTTCAAATAGCTGTGCTACGTGTCCTATCATAAAATGAATTAATAAATTATCCAAAGAAAGGTTGCTCATTATGGTTTTCTTGGAGTTAACTAATGTGTCCCCATCATTGTCTGGATTGTAAAGTAAAAGTTACAACATGTAGCAAATCTTTTAATTCCATAATCAAGAAAACATCTTCAAAAGAAAGTTACTACATCTATATAGAGGAGAGACTGACAGAGATGTTTGTGTTTTGGAAGGGAAAATAGTCTTTGATATACTCAGTTTTACATGGTAGCTCAGCACAATTACACATTCAACCTGTTACTGCAGTTCAGCACTGGAAGTCAGATGCAGCACATTCTGTGCTGGGAGGTATTAAAATCAGATCAGTGCAGCTTTACATAGAACCAGTGGTCTCCAGCTGTATAGACAAATGCAGACTAGTCTATCAGCCAGATTTCTGGGTTGGGGTATACTGCAGACACATACTGGAGTTCCAAAATACATTAGGGATGCTAATCTATGATATTGTTCTAGTATACCACAAAAACAGTATTGGAAGTGACACTGTATTCCTTTAATCACTCTCTTTTATTCTTGGCAGCTCAGTGGAATTAAGCTTTGGGCCAGACAGTGACAGCTAGAAGCCATTTATGTGAGCTCTGCAGAAAGCAGCCATCATGAAGGGTTCTTTATTTTTGTGTGTAATTTGGGAAGAGAGTAGTGTTATTTTCCAGTGCTATGGAGAAACTAATATACATTTCATGAACCATTTTTGTTTCCTGTTTCAGTGCTATCCAAGTGCAAGTGTCAGCAAAGTCTCTCATCCCCCACCTCTCCAAAGCCATAAACAACCTTAGCAGTGCCAGTTCTCTGAGATTTGCTACTAATACAATCTTTTTTTTTTTTTTTAAATTATACATATCAACAGCTGTACAGTAATTCTGCATAGTCACTAAGGCACAAGATACAGAGATAAAAGTATGTGACTTTCATGAGCCCTCCTAGGCAAGGCCCCAGAAGAAAGCAGCAGCCTTGTGCCAGAAGAGTGAAAGGGTAAGGAAGCAGAGCCAGGGTATCACTTGAGGTCTGCAGGCATGTGCTGATGAACACAGTCACTATATGTTTCCCAGATTAAGAAAAGTAAGACAGTAAAAACTATGCTCACAGTTCATCAGGGGTAAAAGCTTGCTTTTTCCCTTAAATCACTGGTATAATTTTTGTTTCTTCCAAATTATGAGAAGCAGGAGGGTTGTTAAAAGTTCCAGCATGCTTCCTTTCACACCATTTTTTTATCATAGTTCTGATTAATACTTTTTTGGCAGCAATATTTCACTTTTCTACATTTTAGAAAGTCCAAAGTAGCTTGACTTGGGTGGTTTGATACAGCTTTATCTGAGGAGTATGTACTTCTGTCTAATCAGAATTACCATTAATGGTCTACAGCTATTAGATAGCAGATGTAATATTCAGTTTGGGTTGTGTTCTAGGTAACACAATAAATAGATTATGTAGAAAATTTTTTAGGACAAGATAAAATTAATGGCGTACATTTCCATGTTTTGGGTGGATGCATTAAGACTCAGTTTGAATAGTTTATCTTTTTCAATAGGCCAGATTATACAATCCAGAAGAATTTCAAATACTGAGAACAAAATGTTTCCTAATTGTTTTGGTGTGGTTTTGCTTTAGAAAGAGCTGTTGAGTTCGATGAGAAGCCTTTCTGAAAGGCAATCAGCTTTGGTATAGGAGATTCCATGCATTGGAGAATGAAATGTGACAGTTAAAGCTAAGTGAGAATTGAATTCAACAGATATCTAAGGGAAAAAAATCTGTAAATCAAAGCAACTACAGAATGCAAGCCGTAGTACTTCAGCTTTCTGAAAGAATGCTGTACAAAAATAGTTGTAAAATGTATTTGTAACAGTGGGAAACAAATATTTCAAATAAACAAGTATAAATTTATGACTGAATACTTTACTATCCCCTTTTCTATAGGTTCCATAGGTTTGAAAATACATTCTGGTTTGGTATGTCATCCAGTTAATTTTAAAATTAATTTTATTATTCAAACAAGAATCATATTGTAATGCAACAGCTGAGGCTGGGAGTTTGAGACAGAATTTACTGAATTTTCAATCTTGTGTACTACAGCAATCTGTGCAACTGGGTAGTCAAAGATGCTGTACAAATGCAATAATTAAATGATAACAGACTTATTTTTCTAAAAAGCTTGCTCATCTGTCAGAAATCATTATTTTCTTTTTCTTGGTACACATACACATTTTGCCTACAGTGTGTGGGGGTGGTTTTGCTGTGGGTGTCTGAGAATGTGCTTTTGATTGATGAGTTAAGCTGCTTCTTCAGGTACTGAAGCAAATAACTTTGGATGCAGCACTCCAGAAACTGCTGCTCCTGAAGAGAGAGGTGGGGAGAGATGCTGCTCCCACAGCACTCCTGCTCCCTGTCACAGGGTTTGCTTTGCTGTGGGAGCTGGTATTGGAAAAATATGTGCAGCTTTCCACTGCTGCACATACAGTTGTCTCTCTCTCCAAAAGCTGAGCCATGACTGTGGTCAGTAAAAGATGGACAAAATACAAAAGTAATAATTCTGAGCTTTGGGGACTCTAAAATAGGATCTTTTAGTAGGAAAGGGAATTTAGCAACTTGCTACCTAATAAAATACTTACATTACTGCAGTAGCTATGATTTAGTAGCTGTTGTGTTTCAGGAAGTTTTTTTGATGCATTTTTCTCTCTAGGAATTGGATGGAGGATTTCCTATAAATAATTATGTTATTTCTGTTAACTTCCATGTAATTTGACATAATCTCCCCTTTCCTGATCTTTTGCTTTGTGTCTCAGAAGGATTTTCTCAATAATTTGGTTGATGGAACAAAGGCCAACAAGCTTTTGGGACTGTACATTGGTAACTTGGTTTACCAGCTTATCTTCAAGTAATATTTTCACTTCTGGCAATGTTTTTTCTGATTCTGTACGTGTTACTGGCTTGCCAAGGCAGCAGCTTTATTTCTCTGGCAATTTTGCTGTTAATTTTAGAAGGTGTTTTCTAGTCTTCGAGCTTGAAACATATTTTGGCAGCTAATATCACTCTAAATGAAAAAGCAGGAAAAACTGGAACGTGGCAAAAAACATAGCTGTAGCACGCTGTGTTAATTTTTGGAATATCAGAAGTCCAAGAAGCTTTTGACATGTTTTCTTCCTGAAGTTGAGGGAAAAAAAGCTTCTGGTAAGGGACTAAAGAAATGAATGCTGTGTATTTCCAAGGTTTTCAGCAAAGGAGCACATTTAGTATGTGAGTAGCCAGAAGACTCCTTCTTGATCCCTTTCCCATCATCCAGTGTCTACAGGCTGGGGCAAAGGACTTTATTTGATGCAAATTTTAACAGAGCTTGCAATCATAAATATATTCCTATTGTGGAATATTTGTCACATGGTCCTATTACCATTTAAAGGAAGTGAATTTAAATAATCCCTCCTATGAGCTATGATCATTAAATTAATTTTACACTAAAATATAAATTTCCCTCCAGGCTTAGGAACAGTTGACTTCGCAGCCTTCCCAGACAGTCTTGTCCACTGTTAGAGACAGCTGAATCTGCCAGAATCAGTACAGTATGTTGAATATGTTGGTATTTAGACACTGGAAAACTCCTGTTAAACTTTCCTAAGTTTACTAAAAGGATGCCTACTTGCAAAAAACCTCATCATTTCTACAATGTCTGTGGTATCACTTAAAGTTGCAGTTATTTTGCCCCATCAGTTGAGTAAAAAGACCTTTGCAAAAGAGGCATAAGCTGCTGTTCCTTTAATTTTGTTGATACCTCTGGGTATTTGGGGGGGGGAGGGTGTTTGGTTTGATTTTGGGGTTTTTTCTGCTCTTTTTGGCTTTTTTTTTCCAGATGGGCTGATGCTTTAAAGAATAGCTGGACTGTCTGTGATAGGGACTCCCTATTAGGTGTATATACAGTGTCAACATCTTCAGTGAGTGAAATCCTCCTTCTGTTCTTGTCATTTGTTAATATTTGAAAGTAGCTTGCAGAGCCTGGGGTCTCACTCACATCGTCTGGGTGCCAAAGCCTTTCTTTGCAAGATCAGTATTGCAGCACTCGTGCAGTTGTCCAAAGAGCTTTGCCTCTGACATTGAAGTATGTCATCTAATGAATCCTCCAATTCTTCAGAGGAGTGGCCAGGAAATAAATAGATTTTGTAAAAGGAATCAATGTTTCTCTTCCTCTTTGCAGTAAATGATAGATTAAATATGTAGGCTAATTTTGTGAGATGGGAAGATGCGTGTCTGCTGAGGTACAGCTCTGTCAGCAAATAGAACATAGCAGGGGTTTTTGTTGCCATTTTGACTTCAGAGAGAGAAAACCGTACTAGGATCTATTTCACTGCGTGCTGGATGCCATGCCAATGAACGTAATAATCCTTTTTGGGATTAAAACCCACTAATTGTAGCCCAGTATTGGATTACCTGCTTTAATCAATGGTTCCTATATATATCATTCTACATAAGACAAACTTTCTAGGGGCTTGGAAGAATCCTTTTTGAGATACAGCTTTTTCATGCAGTTTTGTTGAGTTTTATTTCAATAACACAAAAAAATGGCATATTTTCAGAACATACTTGATAATGAAAATTCACCTTATATTCATTTCCAGCAGTTTGACTGAAAACAGCAATGCCTGTTATCCACACAGTATAGTAGAAACTGTTCCATTGTTCTGAAAGCCTGCCGTTTATTTACTTGTACAATACAAAAATCCATACTGCAAGAGCTACATTAGTGGAAGACAATGCTTGGAAATCCAAAGACTAAAAAGTTAAGAAGTGATAGAAGAAAATTTATCTAGATTTGTAGATCAGTGTCTTGTGTTTGCTTACTACAATGCAGCCTTTTGTAATAAAGTCACGTATTGGGTCTCAATTTCAAGGTTATAAGTTGAGCATTTCCAACATATCTGAAAAGAGTGATTCCAGAAGATTTTTCAAAATAGAGCAATGTTTTTAAAGATTAATGGACTTTGTTCATCAGTTCCTCTTCCATATCAGTAGATGTGCTTTTTTTCTGTTTTGCAGATACTCTTTGAAAGTTTTGCCTGGTACTGGTTTAAATAGGAAGGCTCTTAACAAACTTGTTGAGTTTTTTTTAGTAAAGGTTTCTGTGAGGTCAGAGATCTGTGAAGGCTCACAGCCCACCCACGCAAGTGTGAGAGGCAACATTCTGCAGTTTAGAGAGCTCTGTATTTATAACTGGGATGTTTTCTAGTCAGCCCTTTGTGAATGAAAAGGAAATTTGTTCCTCTTAGGAGATGCACTGACTACTTCCAGACGAAGAAAATGTCTTAAGCTAAAAACCCATTGCCATGCCTGCCAGTCCACAGGCTAAAACAGGCAAAGTGAATGTTAACTCCATTTAATGGTGTCCTCAGCTGTCAGTGTGCAAACTGCCAGTGAACACTTGGGAATGGAAGAGCAGTGGCGGTGACTGTCAGGTGTGACTACCAGGGTCCCTGTCCTGACTGTCCAAACATCCTGTACTGTCATGTAGAATCCTGCTGCCTGCTTGCAGCACCAGTGTGGGCCTTTATTGAGCTCTAGAAGTGTCTTTGGAAAGCCTAAGAAGAAATCTCATCTTTTTTTTTTTTTTTTTTTTTTTTCCTGAAAGTGGGAAGTGGGTTTCCAGTACTGTAGGAGCACTGATCTGCCTATATGTGAGGGCTGAAATTTCTACAATCTGTTCTTACAAGACAAGCTTTGCAAAAATAAAAATTAGCTATTTACTTTATGGGGGGGGGGAATGGATAAAAGGAGATTTAGTTGTTTCCTAAAATTACAAGAACAGAGAAAAAGACTTGTGATAGTAGGAATATCTTTTTAAGCATAGACATGGTATAATGAGCTCCATGACTTAGAAAATGGGGCTAGATAAAGCGGAATGGAAGCAGATCACCAAAATCTCAGCGGCAAGTTTCATTAACCATCTGGAAACTGAGGGGTTTTCCACCAGCTGAGGTCTTTTAATCAGTGCTGGTTGCCTTCCTAAAATCAATGTTGTAGCTTAAATGAATAGAATCATAGAAGTATTAATGTTGGAAAAGACCTCCAAGATTATAAAGTCCAACCTTTGACCAAACACCACCACACTCACTAATTGCATTGTTAAGTGCTACATTACTCATTTTCCGAACTCTTGAAGGGGTGGTGTCTCCACCACTTCTCTGGGGAGCCTCTTCCAATGCTTAACCATTCTTACAGTGAAGAAATTCTTCCTCATATCCAACCTGAATCTCCACTGGCACGACTTGAAGCCATTTCCTCTTGTCCTGTTGAGTGTTATTTAACAGAAGAGGCCGGCTTGCTCCAGCACCTCGATGTCCTTCTTGTGACACACCCACCCAACCTAGTGTCATTTGCAACTGGACTGGCCCCAAAACTGAGCCCTGGGGGACACCTCTTGTGAGTGACCAACCAAGGTTAACTCCATTTAAATGGAAGTCACCAGCTTCATACAAAGATGACAGAATTGATTTCTTTGGCTGGTCTTATGCAGGAGCTAGGCAGTCAGAGATCCTGAATTACACTACTGTCCTCTAAATTAGTACTTCAATTTCATTCTCAAGTTTGTGAGGATAAAGTGCCAATTTTTTAATGATTTATTTGGAACAAACTTAATTGGTCAAAATTCTAGTTTTAAAAAAGTCTTGTTTAATTTTTCCCCTTTGTTCATTACAAAACTCCAATGAACCTTTTGTTAATAATTTTCCTAAAAAAGTTATATCTTTGTATCTCTAGTAAATGAAAGAATCTACTAGTTTTGAGAAGAATGCAGTGAAGGGGAAGGAAAAAACCCCACTAAACACCTTTCTATCTTTTTAGCTGTCCAGAGTGTTGAAGAAACAATAAATATTTCAGTTTACTTTTGGTATGTGTCCAGCTGTAACTTTATTTGTTCTGGTTTATGTTTGGTGAAATTTCAAAATAACAATTCTTTGTTAGTTCATGTTAAAAAAGCAATGTTTGACCAGGTTTTCAGAGTGGGTTGACTGCAGTTCCATGGTTATGATTTTTTTGTATTACAGATGTTGACAACTGAAAGAACAGTTTAGCTGTTTTCTGGAAACTTAGTATTCCTGTGGTCATTGCACTTAATGGAAAAACTAAGACAAGAGCCTAATTGGATGAGTAAGGAAATTTGTGGATGTTCTTTTCCGAGGAAGTGTCTTATGGCATGAGTTTGTTCACGTTGTAAATCACAAGGTACTGCCCTTCAAGGCAGCCCATGGGCATAAAACCCTGTGACCACTGTAAGCCTCTTGCAGGACAATGTGCAGCTCTGTAATTGTTGACTCCTTTTCTTCTTCATTCTTTGCACACCATTGTATAAATGTTTCTCCACTTGCATGTTTGACCTTCCTTTTTTACCATGGCCAATTGAAGAAAACTCAAGAAAGAAGAAAAATTCCTTTCCCTTCTGTGCATGAAAAAAATTAATTTATGAAAGTGTATGGGAATATGCTAATACATGCTTATTTATACACACTTGTAAATACACTTGGTTTTTCTAAGAGCTCATTCTTGGATACACTGGAAAAATATACAAGTTTCCTATCATGCAGCTGATCTGTGTCCATTACGTATTTTGTACCTTGCTGCCATCTGTCCACTGGCACACTGCATGGATAGAATAATAGGGGAAAATTCCAGTTAACTGTGAGCAGCATACAGCAGACATTGGTGGTTTTTCGATCCGTGGAACAGCACCAAGTGCTGCTAGACTTCTTAAAGACTTCTGAAAGATTTTTTGACCTTTTCTTCCTGTGATATTGTATTCATTCTAAAATATGTTGCAATAACTGATCATTGGTTTAAACTGAATTTAAGGAATCTAGACTGCAATTTTGAGAAAATAATATATAAAATGTAAAGAATGTATTACTTTATATATATATATAGAGAGAGAGAGAGTATCTACATTAGTCTCATTACCTGGTTTTCTAAACCAGTTCAAAGGTTCAGCAGTGATCATTGCTGAAAACCTCACTCCAGCAGGACTCTTCCATTGGAAACCTTATGTGCTTACAAGCAGCCAGCTGAATTGCCCATTATCTGCAATTTTCAGTAACCTGCTCTACGTGACCTGTCCAAGTCAGGTAGCACTGCAGCATTTTTGGATGGGAGTGCTTATAGCCCTCAACTGGGTCTGACAAGTGCCTGCAAGGTCAAGAGAAGCATTGCTCAGGTAGATTTTGAGTCTGCAAGCTGTTCCATTTGGCTCCAATTGTCTGTGCATTTGGAATAGTCCATGGGGGACAGGATTACCAATGGAGTAAATCCTGGCCCTCTCCAAGTACAAATTTCTGTGTTATTACTCTTTGCTATCTGCATTCATTCAGGAACAAATGTCTTCATTGAGCTCCCAGACAGTTCTTCGCTATTTTGTTTGGAAATAATTTGCGAACCTTGACTTGTTAGGAAAGCAAAAGGAGACAGGAAATGTAGATAAAAGCAGAAGGGTGCATGTACCAGGGTGGGTTGTAAAAGCCCTGCTTAGGCAGCTGCTCTGGAAGAAGTCCATAAGCGTTTACACAAATTCAGCAAACATCTTGTTTCAGGTTATATTTTTAAAGGTTTTTTCCTGGTCCTCTGGAGACATTAATATATTTTGGGGAAGAACTGGTTGCAGTTTAGTTCAGTTTCTTTCCAGACATCTCCAGTGTTTGTTCCTAAGTTAACACCCCTCTGTTCAGTCAGTGGTTCAGTCACTGGTTCGGTGTCTTTGGCTAATATTACTTATAATGTTTGTTTTGTCCTTTAAAGCAGGTCATAGAATTGAAATTATGATTTCTTCTTGATGTTTCAGATGGAACATGCGGTTATAGAAGCAGAATGTTGTTTCTACTCTGGCGTTGACCGTATTCATAAAAGTCTGTGGTACACAGGTGTACACACCTAAGCTGATCTAGACAACAAATCCCTTATGAAAGATGGTAGGGGTTTTTTCTCTCTCCCACAAGAATTGCCTTCCTGCGGTTAGGAAATGTTTTTATAAGGGAGATGGGGATAACTGAACAGGGAGCTCCCTCTGTCTTGGAATATGGTCAATATCTGCTTCAGCAATAAAGTAACATTTAGCTAGAGTGAGAATTTCCAAAGGATCTGGAGAATACTGACAGCACTGCATTATTAATTTTTGAGGATGAAGCTAGAGAGAAAAAGTGATTTTATTTTCTTCTCTTGGTAAGCGCACACAAAAGCTTCTAAATTTTCGGGAAATTAAAACCAATAAATTAGCATTGTAATATAGTGAATTTTGTCATCTGTGTTCTGAAGATTTTGATATCCTTAGAATGATAGTTCTTCCCTCCTGAAGCCAGTGGTAGAATGACCGGTTCCTGGCAAGTTCAGCCTCTACCAAAGAAGGGCGTTCTGTCCTGCTCCAGTGATTTCTTCTCTGGGCTTCTGTGGGTATCTGTGTCTGGAACTTGTGTGAGGCTGGATCTTGGCTGGGTCCCTTGTGAGGCCTTTGGATGATTGCCTGGGGATTCCCGTAGTGACTCTAATCAAGCCATGGGACATTCAGTTGGAGTCACAGTTCCTCTAGAGATGCAGAGAAATCCTAGATGTGTGGACAGCATGTGTTCAGCTCAGATGTAGCACGGATGTGCAGGAGGAGAGATTTGCACATAGCAGAGAAATCCAGCTTGCCTGAGACAGAGAACTCGGTGTCCCGTCTGACCTAAATACTCAGTTTGTTTTCTGACAGGAAAATTGTAACTGACAATGTAAGACGTAATTAAAGCTTTCTCCCCATATTCAATTTCCAGTGCATCAGCTTCTGGAGAACCTAAGTAGAGATAGTGGGGGTGGGGAAGGGACCACCGTGCAGTAGGCAGCAGATGGACCAAGCCACTCTTTACCCTGTTACATGAGTAATTGCAGAGCTGTGATTTAGAGATAGTAAAATGTACATGTTAATCTAGAAACCTCTTTTATCTGGAAAAACCTCCACAGATTCTTGAGAAGCCTAGTGCAAATTGTGAACACAATTGGGATCCCTGTTCTAGGTTTTTTGTTCTGAAATACTTGGTCTGTCCTGAGCAGCACCAGACATTGAGAAAATCCAGCTACCCTGTACAAAGTGTGTCTTAGCTGGCTCTTTGCTGAAGCTATTTATGACTTTTGTAAATGTTATTGCAATGATGATCTACAGTGTGTCCTCACATCTGCTCATGTGTTAATTAGTTTATTGTTTTACGTAGTGTATTGAAAGCTTTTCTTTTCCATTTAAAGTTTGAACTGTAATTCAATCCTTAGGATGCCCCACATGTAAGGCAGAGTTACAGAGGAGGAGGTTAGGATGTGGTATCCCTTTCCTGCTGTGTTGCTGCCTTGGCATATTATCTGTTTGACATCTTTGGTAAGATGAGTGTCTGAAAAGAGAGTGAAAGACAACAAAGAGATTTTGTTTTCTCATCTTCTGTATTAGGCATCTCATTCTCCTCTTATGGTGGGTTTTTGTGTTTCAGTTTGTGTCTCAGTGGGAAATATTCCAATTAACTTACGTCACAGATGTACCTTGTTGAAGATCAGGGCTCATTTTGCCAGGCACTGCTACAGTTTTGTTACGTGGAAGTTTTTTTTAAAACAGCAATGCCCTCTCTTTTTGCAATTTAGTATAATAATGCTGTAATTTTGTAGTATTGAAACTCTGTTTATGATCAGTTGCACTGTTTTGTCTCCAGCCTACTGCTCAATTCCCTTCCAGCTGTAACCCCATTGTATTTTCTGACTGGTGAAATTTGGGCTAGTTTTGTCCCGTGTTGCCCAGTGTCCTTCCAGTCGGTGACACAGTTGCTCAACTGGAGATTTAGGCAGGCACAGTTCTGTTCATGACTTGAACAGGTTTTTACTTCTGCAGAATGACAACCTTTCTATTGAACATTGGCCTGTGTGCACTCTGGATGCATTTCTGTTTCATTCAGATGTAAAGATGCTCTGCCAACGTCACTATGGAACATCTTGATTTTTTTCTGGAAGGATGGTATATTTTGCTGAGGTTTACAAATTATATTTAAGTTGCTGTATATGTGATTCTTCATTAGCCAGCTGACAACATAACAGGTTAGTCTTTTAACTAGGAAAAGGATTGTTTTTGTTTCAATGAAAGGTAGTGTTGATGAAAATTTGCCAGGTCAGCCTTGGAAATGTTTTGTCCTTGAGTAGTATTCAGTCACTTGTAGTCAGGGTAAAGGTACTTTTTTTTCCTATAGACTATGGTAATATCTGTATTATGAGGCAATAGTGGTTTTATATTGCACTTTCTGTTCTTTCTAAACAGCTCATAACTCATCATTCTCCAACTGTCTTGCTGAAATATGCATTTCAGACAAGATACAGTCTAACAAACAAGTGCAAAAAGAGCTTAAGTACTTACCTTTAAAGTTAATAGTACCCATCATACTCAGTTTCGTTTCTGATAGATTTCTGCTGTTGGCCAAGCTATTATGTGGAAAAGTTGAGCTTCCTTAAATTCCATATTACTTACATCTTCTCACCATGCTTGAATCACTTTGATCCGTAGTTCTCCTGAGGATTTTGTTCTCTACTTTGACCTTTGCGCAGCAGTTCAGAGCTCTTTACTTTGTCTAACGCTATAGTGAGTGTATTTTGAAATGTTGTCTTTAGTTAATTGACAGACTTCGTGGGTAGAGTCTCAGGTGCTTCAAAAGTGCTTCTGTAAATGGCTAGTTCCCCTGATAGTAATTACACATTTTGGATGCAACTGGCAAAGGAACAAAGCCCAGTGGGATCAAGTTCAAGACACCTGGCAGTGTTACCTTTCTCCCAGTGCCAATGGGGCATGTGACAGGTTCGCCTGACCCACTGCTAGGAGTGGGGGAAGCTGTGGCTCTGGTACAGACTCTGCCTTTTGTCATTCCCACCTCTGTCACACTGGGCTGTGTCCTGTCTGGGAAAAACCCTCTGAAGGGTTTCTCAAGATATTGCAGGTTAAATAAAGCCATGAAATCAATCCTTCTGGAAGGCTTAGGAAGTGAAATGGAACATAATCACCTTACAATCATTTTAGGGATTATTGTCATTTTTTCTTGTTGCATTCTGTTGTATTCTGCTCCATGCATGGGATGTAGCACTAGAAAGAGCTATATTTCTTCTGTTGTAATTTTCCTTGTTTTTGCTAGAGGGAGAAGAATTGATTGATGATAAGTTTAGGGGGATAATATAGCATGCCCTCTAGAAAATTTCATACATAATGTGGTTTCTGCCACACATGGTGCCTTAACACACAAAATAATTGAAAAAAAAAAAAGAGACAAGCAAGCTAATGAACCAAGAATGGACTACTACTTAGGATATATTTTTTAAAAAATTAATGCCTCTTAATTTTGATAGAGATTATTAAAGCAAGAGCCATTTGTTATAAACAAATTTCCCCTCCTCCACTGTAAAAATGTGGAATGTCTTTCTATTACTTCTGCTAAAACATCTAGGGCACAGTGAAATCAGCCTGTGGAGGAATTAAATGGAATGTTACATTTCTATGTTGTCAGATGTCTGTCAGCTGCTAGTAAGAAGAATAATAAATAAATCCTTTAGGCTCTAACTGCATGGCTTACCATACAGTTAGGGATAAATGTATATCAAGTTCTCTGTTTTAAATTGACTGCTTCTCCCAAATGGGGAAAAAATTGGTGGTAGTGATGTTAGTTAAAAGATCTATATTATATAGAGATAAAAGTGTGTATATTTCTATCTGTATAAATATATCCATAATACTTAGGCATATAGATAACATAGATGCAGTATAGATATAATCCACCTGTATTTTGCATATAGATACTATAAGCATATAACATCTATATACATTATAATGTGTGCATAACTTTCTGTCCATAAAAACTAACTTGTATTTTTTATATTTATAATGCCTTTCTTCTAATGCATTTAGACTTCTACTTATTACAATATTTGCTCATTTCTTTGCATGCTACTTGGTAAGCTGCTCAAAAATTATGGCAGATATGGGGGGATTGTGCTCCTTTTTATTAATGGGTAGGACAGTTGGCAAATAAAAATCAGTTCTAGAGATTGAAGTAGGCAGTTCATCTACAGAGAAACATATTTTTCTTATTGTCTACATTTTATAATGGAAAATATGGAAATAATTTCTCTGACTTCAGCTGAAGAATATATGAAGGGGATAACAAAAGAAATCTGTGGTAATCTTATGTACACAACTATCTGATGTGACATTTAATTTTTTTAGTCTATGGCATAGTTACATTTCTTGCAGTTTGCATTAGGTGCTCCATAATGTTGTCTTCCTTAAACCTTGCAAAAGATGTAACTTAGTGAAAAAGGTAAAAAAAAATTATTTTCTCTTTATTAGTTTCTCCTAGTAGTTTAAAACATTGAAGAAGAAGTGGAGATTGGGGAATTGTTTGGTTAGTAGGTTGGTTGGTTCGATGGTGGATATTTTTTCATCTTTTTAGATGAGTTTTGATACCAGCTACTGTGCAGATACATGTTTGTGTGCTACACAGCAGAGCAAATCCAAGAAAATTCTTAGTAGGAAAATTTACAAAATGTACTGTGTGTTTGCTGGTAGGCTTCAGTAACAGATCACATTTGTCACTAAGCTTTACAGTACTTTCCATGTGTAAATATATTTTCTTTAATGTATTCTGGCCTAGATGTTGTGTCTCAGATGAGAGAATTAATTAGATGGGGGATTCCAGGGCTGGATTATGTCAATGGCAAGTGAATCGACTTCTCTTCAGTTGATGTTAAATTCTTTTTAAGATTAGTATAATTGCTCTCATTTTACAGGTGTAGAAACTGATTCGGAAAAGCAGAGTTACTTGCATGGGTTTGTAGGACCCTTTTGAAGCACATCTGGGGCCATGCAAAGGAGGGTGCTGGGAGCACCAAGCTGTTCCTGGAGCTGCAGGGTGTCTGTGGGTGCCAGTGACACATCTCCCTTGCCGTGGGGCAGACAGACAGCGTCAGAGCCTTTGCAGGTCAGCTCTGCGTGTGGCAGCATCTGCTGCACTTAACATAAGGCCATTGCTTGAACAGTGTGGGATCCACACTGTAAATTCATGGCCCCTTTACAGTGTTTAGATGTGCCTGAAATTTCTCTTTCCTTTCTTTCCACTTTCTCAAGCCAAGTTTTGATGTTGTCCTCGATAGCTGGAAACATTGAGGAAAGGAGTGGGAAGAGGGATTTGAGGCAAGTGTTGCATTGAAATGCAAGCAGCTCTTAATGTATCAGGATGTACAAGCAGGAGGAAAAGAACAGAGAAATGTGTGAGCAGAGGTGAAGAACTGTTATTGCTCTCCACTACTGAATAGGCAGAGTAGGCTGATGTCATTGTGACCATAGGAACAAAACCCCCCCAGAGAGATGCTAGGCTTGATTACATCAGTTCATCAAACGGGCTTTGCTTTCCTCTTTGCGCTACCAGCTTTGATGCAAACGCTGATGTAATGCAAGAACACTTAGTAAAAGTGCAAAACAACCATGTTGTGATTTTTTGAGCTTCAGAGAGGATTCTTTGTAATTGAAGGAATGGTGGTGATTGTGCCACTCATTTCACTAAGTACCTTTTATAACAGTTGACTACATGATATTCAGCTGGACTGGCAGAGACACATTTTCATCTTTCAATGCTGTTTCTAGCACAATCTGTAGTTGAAATGGAAAATCTTACTTCTTCATCTTCTTTCACACATACACAGGAACTTGAATAGAGAAGAATGGAAGTCCTGCATTATTTTAATGCATTGAAATGTGCAAATATACTTCCTTTTGTGTTATTGAACTTCCTGCTTATTCTGCCAATACATATGAGAATTTGAATGGGTCCTACTAAGAATGCTTATTGAAGCAGGGTTCCCAGCTTGCTGCGGTGGGGAACTTGGGCTCAGTTAGAGCACCTAGACTGGCCAATATTGAAACATCTGCCTTTGCAACTTGTTTCAGGAACATGGTTAAATAAGGCTCTGTGCCCTCACCAGACTGTTTGCAAAATGAGAGCTTGAATGTGTTTTGATGTAGGTTAATGATACACGAACACGTAGATATTGTGATGAAGTAATCTTGGGGATTAGTAAACATGTAGTTGTGTTGCAGAACTCTTTACTGTCTTTGTTAAATGGTAGCTATCAGTGTAAGATTGGTTATCCTGTACATCACATCTGAATTTCATCCTTTTACCAGCATGGTTTGAGATATGTTCAGAATGTGATTTTCACAAGGACTGAGAAGATGTGTACTGGGGAATGCCCTTAATAAAAGGGAACCATTAAGGGTGTTGTGGAAATAATATTGATTTAGCACATGAGAAAGAACAGTAACTATTCTATTTGGCACAATAAAAAATATGGAGGAGGAGGAGGAGTAGGAGGGTCATTTTTGGAGAGGAACTTAGCATTGTGAAGAAGTGAGTGCATCCTGGGTCATTTTGCCAATGAAACTCCATAACCATGTAAGCATAAAACATCAGCTTGGAACACTTAATCTAAAATTTTGGGCATTTTTCATTTAAAACTCTGTCTTGCCTGCTTTTGAAAAAGTAGAGTTAGGCAGTTTAAAGTTTTTTTTTCTTATGCTATAAAAACAGTCAAGGACTTTCTGTTAATATACTGAAATCATCAGACAGTTCTGTTGTTTACAAAAGAAAATAATTTTTTTTATGTATTTCATTCTCAAATTAGGAAAAAATGCACAGCTGCTCAAAATTTTACAGTTTTCCAAAGGATATAGGAAAATTATATTTAAAAAAAAAAAGGGAGGAGGGGTGAGAAGCAGGCATTCAAATTTCCATGGAAGCTCTGTGTTTATGTAAAGTACAGCAGCTGCACTGCAAATTCCCCTCTCTGGATGACCTCAGTTCTGAACAAGACAGACTGTTCTGGGTGCAGGTGTGATTACTGAATTATTTGTTCTGTTTTGGTGTCAGTCAGTTACAGAGAAGTATTATGGGTAAAATTTGTATCCACTGAATAAAGTGAATTGGTAGATTTGGTATTCCACAGTTCACTATGTGCCTTCCTGCTATTGCAGAAATAGTTGATTTTATTCTCTTGAATTGCATTAGTTAAATAGGACAGACAAGAGGAAGTGACTCCCGCAACAACCTCTGAATACATCAGGCAGGCAGAAAGGCAGGATTACATTGAAGATGGTGCTGGACATAAAACACAGTTCTGACAGCCAAATTAGGATTTTTTTTTTTAAGAGGTTTGTATATGTTGTTGGAATTGAGAATTTTAAGTTTCTTCTCCATGCTTCATGAGAAATAGAGCTGTGAGAAATGCTCACTCCTAACACATGCATATCCGGTTACCCTTGGTTTGAATGTGATTATTCTTGTGAACCTGCCAGCAGTTTTCCAACCTGCATTAGATCACATTGGTCTTTGCCAGGTGTCTACTTATTTATGTTCTGTGTGCCTTTTATCTCTTACCAGTTTATGCAGTTTTATAGGAAAATCCTTTTCTTTCATTAGTGTTTGGTGTAGACTGCCAGAGAGCAGGACTAATACTGAAAAGTGGCTGCTTTTCTCGTGCCTGTCTCCAAGCAGACAGGTGCAGTCAGACTGGGGAACCCCCATTCCTGAGCACCTGATGTACAGCATGTTGGCTTTTCAGGATCTTGGAAAAATCAGCACAGATCTAGAACTCACAAAACTGAGTCCTTGTAGAAAGATGGGTGTAGTTTTCTCCAAATAATTAGCAAATTCAGTGTCTGCTTTGGCAACCATTTAAGAGAGAACTATTCACTTTTAAGATGTGTGACTTCAGCAGCCAAGGCAAACTTGCACTTCTGGGAGGTTCTCCCTTTTATTGCTCCAAGGGCAATAAAAGGACATGGCATTTCAGGTGAGTGGTAGTCCCGTAAGGGTTAGGGAGTGATGGCAATAGTGTCTTTATGCATTCGCTATTCTGATCCTTCTCTCTTCAAACATGGCCCTGACAGGACTGGCTTCATGTGAGGCACGGAGCATGAGTACAGAAATGTGTCTGAAAATTTGGTAACATTTTTTTAAAAGGAAAAGGGATTGAGATTCCTATGCAAAAAACAATGTACTGATAAATACTTTTGTGCTGTGTTTAATGAGCTTGCCATTACGCTGTGTACTTTAAGTAAAAAATAGATGGAAAATGGAAGGACATTTGCTGAGACTGATTTTAAGTACTGATCTTGTTTCTGATCCAGTGCAGTTTCTTTAAACAATCTGGCTCCAATTGAAGACATATAGGGAAACAGATCAGATATCTCTGAGGTTAAACAAGGGCTTTAGGTGAGTAGTGAATGATAAACAGGTCAAAGGAATGTCTAATCCAGCATACTCATACCATAGCATGATTCTCCTGACCATGAGAATTGCCTGTTTTTCTTTTAAACTACCTGGAGCAGATAGATCCTCCTCATGGAATTGGTAAAGCATTCATGGTAGGACTTGGAAACACATCAGCATTTCTAATGGTGGGAAGCAGTGGAAGAGGGATTTGGCAGGGTCAAGGACAGCTCGAACACCACCCAGTGCTGTTGGTGTTGGGAGTGGTGAGACACTGTGGTAAACAGCTGGGGTTTCTCTGAGTCATTCATTCTCACTTCCCACCTCATCGCTCTGTCTACGTGTGTGGGTGGCCAGGTACGTTTCCAGGCAAGGAAGTCATTAAAATTGATGCACATCTCACAGTCACCTTTGAGGGGAGAGGGGACATGATTGCATCTTTCTCTTACCTGTTTTGGAGCCTTTTTGCACTTGCCTGCGTGATGTATGTGACCATCAGTAAAAAGGGCAGGGGAGCAGCACAGAGATGGCCGATTATTGTCCCTCATGAGGATACCATAGCTTGGATCTTTAGTCTCACCTGTCTGTGGCATGCCAGGCACTAGGCTGCACATCCCTATTAAGGTGCAGGAAAGGCCTTTTTTAGAAACAACTGTGAATATCTTTGTATTATCGTGTTCATTTGCCCACATGCTTTCTTGGGGGTGGATGGTGGTTTTAGGTTGATAGCAGTTGATCTGTTCAAGGGTATTAAAGGTTAGGGGTGATACAATTAGGGACATGTTAGCTTCAGCAGGTAGTATTGTGCTTGAATCAGTTCTGCCTCCTGCTGAGAAAAACTGGTGCAATAATAAAGTATCAGTGCTGTGTGTCTGGGAGCTTGATGAAGGTCACGAGTCAGAGTTCATGGTGTGCTCACTGTCCTGCACTAACAGCTTGTTTGTGTTAGCACCAGAGTTGGACATCTTGCTTCAGAAAAGGCACCTCCATGTAGAAACTTTGGGCAAGGTTGCTACCTCAGCATGAGGTAACCTGGAACAGTATTTTGTGTATGTGTTCTTTTGTTAGTTGGTGTAAGGTAGAGCAGTGTCATCCTGCTTCTTTTAATAATAAAATCTGACACACCTGAGGCCAGGGAGGCCAGCTGGAAGAAGATACTGAACCCCCCCAGTAAGTGAGGTAGCACCATGCAGCATTCAAGCAAATTATATATAACTTGATATAAATAAGAATTGTTTCTTTATGATCTTTGAACTTGTTTGCATGTTTCTCATTTGTTCTTTCAGGTAAGACAGTGAAGTCTTTAACTGCTCCAGAAGAAGAGGGTCTGGAAGAAAATGTCTCTGGCAAAAAACTATCAGGTAACACTGGTAGTAGGGAAGCTTCTTAACTTTTAAAATATTTATCTGAACCAGTCTTGATGAACTGAGTTACACCTGAATTTGAAGTTACAGATTCAGAGGAAGGAAATCTTGAGCTCTTAGTCACTGAAACCAGAAAAGTGTCTGCTTTTCGTTTTTATGTGAAGTGCTACTGCTTTTGATATGCAGATGGTGCACTGTACTCTATAACCTCAGTCTTCTAGAGAGCAAAAGGAAGGGCAGAGAATAATGTGTGTGGTGCACGAATTCAAATGATACAGAGACAGAGTTCCTACTCTCTTTCAATGCAGTCCTAAATTCCAGTAAAGCACGAAGAGATCAAATCAGCTTGGACTCTGAGGGCAAGGACTGCCCTGTGTTGTAAGGGGCACTTGATAATTCCTGCATGCCATGAGTATAAAAGGTAACTGAGATGACTGAATGGTAAAGTAGCTGGAGCAAGCAGTAATAGGACTGAGTGGGTTGTAGCCGAGCGACAGCTCATTGTTTAATCATCATGTTTTCCACTTAGAGCATCCCTGAAAAACAAGAAAGATGGTTTAAATCTTTTTGGTTTTCCTCTAAAAAGAGATAATGAGTAATTGTTTTTTGAAAAATCTTCATTGGCATCCGGGCTATAGGTACCTATTTTGAATGACAGAAGAGTTACTGCCTGTGGTTCAAAATATATTCTCACACACACCCCCCCTCATTAAATCATAGGGAGAATTTCCCTTAGTCATTTTTCTTTTTCCTTAATTGCCTTCTCTTGCACAGAGGTCAGGCTGGCTCTGCTGGCATTTCAAGGTATAGAAGCAATCACTGAGGAAAGCACAGACTTGTGCATGTTTCGGTGCCTTTGATGCTCCATTCTTCCTCCTGCCCACGTCTCACGTCTGAGGAGCTGCCAGAAGAATCCCAGATGGGCACAGATGGGTCACCTGAGTGGCTCTTAGAGGGCAGCCCCCTGCCCTTCCTATGGCTCAGCTGTACCATGGTGGGGAGCCAGGCCATTGTCCCCCCTTCTTCTCCCTCAATCCCCAGTCCAGGAAGCTGACTGAGGAGAAACAATAGTTCTGGGATTATATAAAGCAGTATCAGGTTCCCAATTTTTACAGGAAGTTTTCACTAACCTCTAAGTCAGTCTTTTTTTTAGCATTATCAGGAGAGTGGCAACTGGAAAATGGCTTTATTAGCTGCAATAGGATTTAAAGGAAAATGGGTCTCATGAGATGAAGCTAAAATCAATAGGAGATTGCACTTTATGCTGTAAGTCTTTAGGAATCCAGATATACTGTGTGGTCTAGTTTTGGGTTGGGAGCCTGCCACTTTTTGTATCCAGAGGTGTGCTTTGCAGTTAAAATATTATTTTAAAAGTGAAATTGCATTTATTATTTGTAAAGGTGAAACTGTCCCTATGAAGTTGAGAGGTATTGTAAAAATGTCTTGAAGGGTGAAGCTATGGCTGTGTTTCCCTGTGAAGTCAGCAAACTGGGTGGTTAGTGCAGAGTGTAAGAGAGTAACTTCAATTGTTTGCTTTTGTATTCTTTCAGAAGGGATAGCTCTGTTAGCAGCAGTGCACTCCACTGAATTGCTGAAGTTTGTACAGCTCCCTAGCAATAGGTTTTCCTGCTGCAGCCCACCACTGAAGTTTCTATATACCTGTAAATTGCTTTGCTGATGGCTTTCCATTACTGTTGGGGGGGTTGCATGTGTATAAGATTCAGAAACAGCTTTTTCTCAGAAATTTAGGGCAGATAAGTTAACTAGAAATCATCAGAAATTAGGAATATACATGTCAAAAGTCATTCATCTTCCGCCACCTAGGAATGAATGAATGAAGGACATACATTCTCATTTAATTGAGAATTCTGAGCTTTCACTGGCTAGGGGAAAAAATGAGCTGCTTATTTAATAGTGTTTTTAAAAGATGAATATGTTCAAGGAAGTCTAGATGTTCATGGTATTGGGGTGGTAAAAACAAGCTTTATGATCTTGTATTTATTTCTCAGTCATGTTTACAGACCACTCAGACAATCACCAGAGCAGGTGTCACCAGGTGGCCCAAACCAGTGGTGCAGAGAAGGAAGAGGAATCCACCTGTTCAGGCCTTCTGGGTTTTAGCATCACCTTTGAGTCAGTGTAGACCACTTTTTCTGGCAAAGTGCTATAAGGCAGATGGGTGGAGGCTGGGGATAACATCCATTGTTGGTTCAATTCAGATTGTACCTATTTTATTTCAGGAGATGAATGTAGATAATTGATATCTTTCTAGCATGAGCCTGGAAAAGTGCCTTTGCTTTTTGTGATGAAGAACTGTGTGTAGTGTGCAAGATCTTAATTAAAAAGAGAGTTTTCCCTTGTAAAAAGGTGTCTCTAGCTTTTGACCAGTCAAACATTTGCTGTTTTCTGGGACTTCATTCTGTTACTCCAGATGCTGACACATAACCAGACGGCTGCCTCAAAGTGACACGTGCTCTGGGAGCTAAAGGGAATGTACAGAAAGCTTCCCAATATCTTACTGATACTGCTTCTGTCACCAAAACCTTCATGAGTCATCAGAGATTGTCACATTTTGGTTATGCCATAAACAAGACCCAGGTTGAATTTTGAAAATATTAATGACCTTTATAGGAACTTACTGTAAATGTTTCATGTTCTTTCCAGAAACATTTTCTTGTGATTGTTTCACTTTGACTCTAGTGCCATTTGTTTTTCTTTCATTGTAGATGAATCATCAAATATCTGAATGTAGAATTGAATACTGAAGTCAAATTCATTGCTTGTATAGGCAGTTACAATTTCATTTAAATCTCTAGTTCAGACTTGTAAGAAACTGTGGTTTTTGCTCTGGCCTCTTCATTGGAAGACACGTTTGATATCTCCTTGCCCATTGTTTGTGCTGTCATATGAATTAAACCCAATTAGGATGACACCAGTATTCTTTCTCTCATTTTCCTAAGCTCTGTTTTATTATGCAGTGGATGCATGCAAACATCCAGGGATGGTGGCAGAGAAACCATGAGAGATTTTTCTCTGCAGCACCTTATGTATTCATTTTTTTCCTTCAGGTTTTTGCAATCTAGAGAGAGATTTGTTCTGGCTACATTTAACTTCTGCAATTGAAAGGGCTGTTTTTATTGGGCTTCAGAGAGGCCAAGGGGCACTTTGATGGACAGTGACACTCTGAGTAGTCCTTCCATGTGTGCTGTTTCTGACTAAGTGTTGTGAGTGTGCAGCAGCTGAGCAGGATGAGAGGGCCCGGAGTGTGTAGTGGGTATGACAAATGGATACAGAACAGTAAATTAGTGTCACTTTTGGAGTAAAACAGTAAAACTTATTCTGCTCTTCTCTCCATCCTCACAGGCACACGATACTGCAGAGATTCAAAATCAGAAGTAAATCAGCTGGACAGTTGCTTCCTGCCTTCCTAAATAGGCAACATATTAGAAACAGAAAAAGGGGCCTACCTACCTCATTCCTGTGAGTAGCTATAAACATCCCTTCCACCCCTCAAATCAGCATTTGCCAGGCAGTTGTTTTGGAATCCTGAGCATAAGAATGTGGAGAAGAAAACAAAAATTTTAATTTGTTTTCTTGCTGATGACAATTAAGTGTAGCCAACCAAAGAATCCAACTAAAATTTTTATTGGGCTACCAGCATGCCTATTGCCTGTGGCTACACCGAGCTGATGGATGATGCATTGTTACTCATTAAATGAATCTTTATCTGTGCTTCCTGAAGCTTGGATGCTGCATAAGTTCCTAAAAGCATCTATATTGTTGCTATGTTAAACTGCTGCTGCAGTTGATGTGTCACTGCAGAAGCTGTTTGGGGCCTAGTTATTTGCTTTTGTATTTCTTAGCAGTTCATTCTGTACTAATGTGGTGTACTCCATTGTGAGGCTTAAACAGAAGATCCCCAGAGTGACCCCCTTGGTCAGGGCAGTGAACAGAACAATATTTGCTGAATAGCTGCTGTGTAGCTGATATTCACCTGCTCTGTCTTGCCTTTTCCTTGCTGACTTCTCTGTCCTTTCTCCAAGGGAGAAGGTGGGTTTGCTGGTGTGGATGCCTGCCTCGCTTGCTTCACCAAAATGAGTTAGGGCATGCAGGAGAGAAGGGAGACTTTTGCAAGCAGAACCTATCATGGTGAGTCAGATTTTGTCCCTGCTTTTGCTGTAGAGCTTCTCAGTGTCGCTACATTGCTTGAACCAAACTGTTCACACAGAACTCTCTCTTTCCTGGATGTGTGTTACACGTAACACTTCCTTGGCAGCAGGGCTGGATTGAGAGGTTCTTCCCTACTACTTTTGCATCTCCTGCCACAAGAGGTCCACAAAAGTGCTTGTGGGGACCTTCAGCAAATTAAAACAGCAAATTGAATGGACCTGAAAATAATTACTCTGTACCATGTACATATGAAAAGTATGAGAAACTCTCGTCTGTAGTTTTGATTTGCAGCCACAGCATCTGTCTTGAACATTATACTAAAATTAAGTACATAGGAACTGTATTTTTAATTTTGAAAATTAAAATACCTGATAGGGATTAATTCTCCATTACTACAGATTCAGCTTTCTGTCACTGTGGTTGTGAAGGAGTCCCAACAGAATTCCTGACAGTCCATAGCACTGCAGCATGGACATTGTATCTGCCCTGGTATCTTCCTTTAATGGATTTGTTTCTAATTTTGAAGCTTAACCTTATGTTTGAAATTCACTGCAAAGAACTTTCTCAACAGCAATAGGGAGTAATGAAACATAGTTTGCTATATAAGGATTGCCCTTCTCCCTCCTCCTCATGATGATAATTGTGTCTCATGTCTTGCCTTCTTTATTGACTTCTTTTCTCCATGTTTTCCCAGCCTCCCACTTCTGTGTTATCTCAGTTTTCACATCATCTCAGTACCCTGTAAGGATGTGTCAGGTTGAGCTTCTGGGCAGAGGGTTCCCACATACTGCACTCAGATAGGCCTGAGCACTTGTGCATCTACAAATATGAGAGTTTGGAATTAATTCAGGATTAATTTAAAAAAAACCAAATGCAGTATCTTCTGAAAAATATTTACTTACAAGCAAACCTCCATACCAAATACATGTAAACAGGTTGGACTGAGTGTGGATAAGCAAAAAAGCAAAGTTGGAATTCACAAATCTTTCCTACTTTCAAGCATGCATTTCTCCAGTTCTTGTGTGTTTTTGGGGGCTTTTTTGGTGTTATGGGGGTTTATTTTTGTCTCTGACTGCCAGAGGTCTCTGCTTGAACATAGATTCTTTGTCTCTTCCTTTCAGAAGTGGGACTTGGTGTTCCAAACTGTCTTAAGGCTCTTGAATTATTGCTGAGCTCATCAGTTCTCTCTATAGCTGATGCACAATTTTTTTTCAAGCTCCACCCTCCTCTGTGCAAACTGGATTTTATTTAAGCTTTTGAGGATTAAGTATGGTATTAGTAAAACCTTTGGGATTCTTGCTGAGAATTTTATAAGTGTCCATTTTTTGATCATGGAGAAGCAGCTGTATCCATGTGTTGTATATAGAATATTTTCTTTGGAGTCATTGTCACTTCAGAAGTCCCTGTGAGTTTGGACACTGCACCCAGCATCTATGAGTCCCTGTCTTTCTACTTGGGTGTCAGACTACTTCTATTTGTCCTTGCCAGATCACCAGCACTGAGCAGATTGCATTGCTCAGTTCTGCTGGGTCAAAGTCAATCCATGTTAATGGCTTCTTTAATCTTTTAAAAGTGATTATTTTATTTGGGACAATGGCTCCAACCAATTCCATTCTCTTGCTAGGGATAGTAGTCAAATAGAAATAAGCAGTACCTGCATAAGACAAGTCAGACTCTAATCCTGCCTCATTTTGTGCCAATTTAACTGAAAAAAAATTCTAAACTTGGTTCTCTGAAGTCAAAACATTGCATGGCTCATGTGTTTTACCTTCTCCAACCTTGATTTCAGGTAATACTGGTTAGCACTGTATATACTGATAACTCTTATGTATCTAATCTATACCAAATTTATCCAGATTTGTCTTGTTTGTGCATCTGAATTGTCTAATTCTACTGTATACTTCTGTTTGATTTTGGTTTTTAAGGTCCAGAAGAGTGGAAAATTAAAGTAGACTAAGGACTTGAAGAAAAAGGAGGAAATTCAATTATCTATTATTCCACTTTGCATAATTTTTCTATGGTAAAAGTCTCTTCTAAGCTATTAATTATTTTTGTAAAAATAGATCCTTCTTGGATATCCCTTTTACCAGCTTCACAGAACTTATTTATCTGTGTGTCCCCTGATGCCCTGGTTTAGGTGGCTAAATCTTCAAGTCAAAGGTGCTGTTGTGTTGCTATCTTGAACTGTGGGAGCCCTTCAGGTCCTACTAAAATCAGTGTCTACTTGAGCAAGGTGGGGTTCTGGCATGTAAGTAAGCCCAAGTACCTCTCACCCTTCCTCCCAGTGCCTCCTGAGGGCTCCTCCTTTACGAAGGAATTTCCAGGTTCTGCTTTGTTTTACACATCTGCATCAGGCATCTGCTTTTTCCAGCAGGGCTGGTGACAGCATCACCCAAAGCACAACAAACTCCTGCCTACGAGTTGTTAGGAAACTGCCTTCTTTGGGATGTAGGCCATGTCCCAGAACTTTCCTGTAGTGAGGAGGTGGTTATCACTTTTAATTTTCTGATGCAGTTACTATAACTTGTAGTCAGAGTGGTAAGACACAAATGTTATTCCATTTTATGTAAGTGCCATCTTGGTTGTTGCTGTGGTAGTATTTTTACAGAAGTTGGCTTATTATAGAGCAGTAGCATTTGGTTTTGCAAGTAACTGGGACACATTACCTGCCACTACAGGCAGCTTACTCTTGAATTCATCATTTGGTAGTTACTGTTCATTTTAGGCTGATGTAAGATGATGTACCATTTGATTAGAGTCTGAATTTCAATATTGAATTTGTCCTAGGAATCCTCATTAAGATACAATTAATGAAGACTAACTGCTGCATTGGATACTTGGGTAGCTCTGCCTAACGTGGGTGGAAGTAGAACTGTGTTGTAATTACAGGCAATGCTCTGTCATTTTCAGATTTAATTTCTAGTTGGATTGGTTATTTTAATAACTGTCTATTAGCAGACAATTATGTTACATAATAGCAACAATATTGTTATGGCATGAGGTACATACTGTCACTGAGTGCAAACATAGAGATGTAGAAAACATAAACATTCTAGTTAGTGCTCTTTACCTCTGCTACATGCCTTTGCAGCTTTCATCACTTATTTTGTCAGTGTGAACTAAACTAATTTACTCAGTTTCCATGAAATTAAAATACTTTTGCTGTATATTAGAAGTGGACTAAAATACCTCTAAGTCCTATTCCACAGTGAGAATGAGATTCATTCTCTTTTGCACAAACTGTTTAAATCCTGTTTTTTTTACCACTGAATCCATGTCTCTAAAGCACAAAGTTCACAGAGCTTTTCAGGCCAGCGCATTTCTTCTCTTAGCCAGTACTGTCCAAGGTATTTTCTTGTGGAACTTCAGGAAATTTTTGTTTGTCTTGAAGATTTCCTTTTCACAGGAAACCTATTTTTCCGAGGTAGGTAGTTCTAGACCTGGATGAAAAGAATTAAATTTATCCTTTAAAAAATGTTCTCACTGCACAATCTAACCATCAGGATATAATTTAATTGAAAAATAAGGACTGGTTCAGTTCAGAGCAAGAGCCTGTCATTCTACAGAAATATATCTTAATCTAAGAATTTAATGCATGAAAATTACCGATATAGATCAGTAGAAGGATACAATTTAAGTATTTGATGCAGTATACTTTTATAGTATTTATACACTCCTTTTATAGTTATTTAGCATGAAGTCCATGAGAATTTCTATTCCATGGTTTTGTTGTTTATAATGTGATGTGCATATTAGCATGGTGTCTGCAGAGAAAAATAGAGACAGTGGCTGCATGATGAAAGTATGATCTTTGTGTCTCTTAAGGTATTACTGTTTTAGATAAGGCGGTTAGAAATGCTTTAATTTCTAATGTGTTAGACCTTTAAAATCAGAATGGTTCAAAATAAATATGTCCATGTTCTAGATGCTGCACGGGTTCTGTAATAGAGTTTTAGCTTTGCACAGCTAAATTACGGCCCAGCCTAAGTTCATTCAGAGTCATATTTATGAGTAAATTCATGTGATTTTGAATTATCTCTCTTGCAAAGCTAAAAAGGATTTCAGTAACTTAGACTAAAGCTATCCATACCTGCTCTCTTGGTGTTTTTAATGTATATAAGGGCAGACAGCATATGGCTGGAGAAGCTGGCACTGTTTGTATTGCTAAAAGGAGAAAGAGCCAGTTCATAGAGAAGACAGGGAATAACCTGTTTCCAAGTAAGTCATCTCCTCTCACACTTCTTTTGAGCTACCTTTGTATATTTAAAGCATGAAAAACTGACATAATTTGTTTCACATGAATGTTTAAAATCATTGGAAACTTCACCCAGAGAGAATAAAGTTTTGAGTAACTAAAATAAGTTACAGTGTAAATTAGACAGCAAGATTCTATAAGCATCTCTTCATGGAGCAGATGAAGATGGATGCATTCTACAGATGACTAGAGGAGCCTTAACACTCTTATAAGATGAAATGACATTTGGCAAATAGTAAATTTCAAGACTGAAGAGGGTCAAACAAACACTGTGGTGAAGTCCCAGACACTTATTTCCTGGTCACATTTTGCTGAATTTGGAACTGAGTCTAGATCCTTTGTAAAATGTATACTGCATGTAATTATATTCCAAATATTGTTTCACTGGAGGCTATGAGATTTGACTGTTTCATCTGTGTTGTTTATTGTTGCTGTGTTACAAAAATGAATTGTGCACTGGTGGTATAATAAAGTACTGAATGTCTTATTTGTCTTATTAAACAGGCAGGGATTAAAAGGACGTCTTATTAAAATGTCTTGGTTGAAAAGTTATGTGAGTAATTAGAAAAATTTTTATGATGAGGTATTTTATTTTGTGAGGGAATGATCTTTCCCTTTATGCAGAAATTAAGAGAGATTTACACTCTTTTCAGCAATTGCTGTTAACAGAGATTTTACTCATACAAGAAATCATTTTAATGCTTTTTCATTGATTCTGAAAGCGTCTGCTGGATTGCTCAATACTATGATGAGACAATTAGATATAATTTTGATTCTTGTGACAATTAAAGCATCACTGAGAGGAGGTGCCCCCCAAGAGGAAGCCAATTGTCTCTTTTGTGAAAGTTTGACTGGTGGAGAAAAGAATCCCTGAAATTAGCATGGTACTTCTTTTCTACACTGTTGGACAGAAGTTGTCTGGACAGTCTAGTGCATACACATGTCTGGGCAAATGTCGCCCTGCTTTTTGCAGTGTTCCATGTTTGTAATTTTGTAGTAGAAGTTCCCATGCATTTTCTATAAACACAGTCCTTGTTTCCCCAACTGGCCAAGATTGTTTTGAACTTTTAGATTGTTTTTCATTCCTTTCCCCTGGGGCAGAGAAAGATGATTGACCATGTCTTTATCCTGTGAACTTACAGAGGTGTTAACCTCTTACACCAATCCATAATTGTCTTAAGAAAGATATATAAATGAGAGAATAAAGAAGGGCAGGGCTTTTGGGTGGTCCTGCCTGGTGGTTCAAACTGCTGCTCTGAAGCCTGCGTGTTCTTTCGTAGCCAGCAGTGCAACAGGCAAACTCTGGGATGTGCTGGAGGCTGCACAAGTTTAGGGTATTAAAGGACAGAAATCCAAAGACAATGATGCTTCCTTCTCTCTGCTGCGTGCAGAACAATTTCTTGCAAAGCTGATAGGATTTCCCAAATAAGTTTTCTACGCACGGAACTGATTTATTTGTTCAGTGAATTCATAGATTTTAAGTGTGCCTTGAAGCATGCTGATCCTTGTGTGTTGTTATTAACCTAAAGTAGATAGATGAGTCCAAACAAAACTGAAGAGATTAGTACCTTCAGCATTGAGATCTGCCTTCTATTTCTGAAAAATGTTGGAGCTGTTTATAAATTTGGACGATCACAGGACTGTATGTGGCTTATCATGCTTATGCTTGTTAGTTCAGCTTCTGATGTACTATTGTAATTAACTTTATTCCTAGCTTTCACAATCACAAGGCTGTTTTACTATTTTTAAGGCCTTCTGCAAGAAAACTGGATATTTTATCTTCACTGAAGTGCTGTGGCACATTGCAAATGATGTATAAGGCTTAAGTATTTCTCTTTATTTCTCTTCAGATTACATAGTATACATTGTGCTGTTTGACATCATAGCCAGCTTAGTAATGCCCAGGAGAAAGTTTCCAAGGCAAGGAAGGGAGAGCAAAAGTACTATAAAAGCTAAACCCCAGATTTCATCTTTACACCTCTACCTACAATGAGCAGGGGAGCTGAAAAAGGTTTCAGTGTTTTTTCAGGCTGTTTAAAATACAGATGCAGGAGAAGGAAAAAGACTGCATTTCCTCCCTGCTCTTCCTTGGCACATTAGCGCTCTTTAGAGCAATACATGCTTTGCATTTTTTCCTGCTCAGTCAAGGCATGGTGAGTCTATCTGTCTACACTTTCCATTACAAACACGACTTCATTGCTGCTGTTCCAGGTTAGCAAGGCAAAGTGACATAGTTCTAGCAGTTCAGGTATTTTCCTCAGCCAGGTTTCTCCAGTGAGAAACCCGATACACTACAGCTGCACTCCTTACCTTTTTGTCTCCACATAGAAAAAAAAGGCCCTTGCTGAAGCCTTTCTTTCTATAGATGTGTATGTCTTCATCCCTTTAGTGTTTAATAGATGGAAAGAACTGAGAACAATGTGAGCAAATCTGTCCCTTAGTAAATTCTTGTAGTGGTTTGTAGAAGACCTGATAGGACAGGAAGATTTCCAAGGTCAGCTTTCAGTGGTGACACTGGCTAGAGTTACATTCTATTAAGTGTCTGACTTTCCAGAGGTAAAATATTTTGGGAAATTTTGCTGCTTATCTCACAGTAGCAGTGGCAATTATAATATAAATTCTCTGAATGTCTTTCTGTTTGAGAGCTTAAATTCTATCATTTGAATTACAGAGAAGGTACAGAGCCAGATTTTCAACCTCCTGCTGGAGATTGTTTTTATAACTTTGGGCGATTTGGCTGTGGCTTTACTTCAGGAGACTGACAGCCTAATTTAATCAAACAGATGTGGATTTGTATATATGGAGTAGATATTCAGTCACATGAGCTGTATAAAAATTCACAGGTTAGATTCAGGACTGTTTGAAGTTGGCCAAGAAGTTCTTTGCAACTAAATCTCTTTTGGATGAAATCTATTTATGGAAGTGGTATTTTTTTCTTCCTTTTATTTAAAGTCTCTAATCTATAGAGATCATCATCATAGAAAACATTATTGTTATACATAAGAAAATAGTAATTACTGTTTAGTTTCTGAGTTGCATATATTACAATACACATAAGATCCATTTCTATATTAATTAAAACACAAATACTAGTGGCATGAGTTTAGTTCTGATCCAAGTTTAAATATTTGACTGTTTGATGGTAGTGACCTTCTTTTCTTGACATACCACTTCTACTTTGAAGCTCGTGCTTGAAAAACCAAATTATTATCAACTGGGTAAAGTTCAGCTTGTACCTTTTTACATTTTTGAGTACCATGAACTCCCCACAGATAGTTTGCTTTTCAGTGTGTACTGACTGCAGCTCCAAGAAGTGAGCTCATTCTGTCTGCCATGAAATGGAGAACACTGCTCGTCAATCGACTGGTTCTGCAAACAGAAAAGCAAGAGGTTTTTCCCAAACATTTGTACATAAGAGAAAAACTGAGTCAAATGAGTGAATATTGCTCATCTGCTGGTTTTGGCTGGGATAGAGTTCATTTTCTTCATACTATCTGATATGGGGCTGTGTTTTGGATTCATGCTGGACACAGGGTTGATGATACAGAGATGTTTTTGTCATTGCTGAGTGGGGCTTACACAGAGCCACGGCCTTTCCTGCTTTTCTTACTTCCAGGCTGGGAAGGGATTGGGGTGCCTGAGAGGTTGTGAGGAGATGCAGCCAGGACAGGTGACCCCCACTGACCACAGGGATGTTCCAAGCTCTGTGACACCAGTATATAAAGTGGGGGAAGAAGGAGGAAGGGGGAACATTGGAGTGATGGTATTTGTCAGCACCAGTCACCATTCTGTGTGATGAGGCCCTGCCCTCCTGGGGGTGGCTGAACACCTGCCCAGCCATGGGAAGCACTGAATTGATTCCTTTGCTTTCCCTGTTAAACTATCTTCATCTCAACCCAGGAGTCTTCCAGCTTTTTACCCTTACCAATTCTCATCCTGGTCCTGCTGGAGGGGGGGTGGCCAAGGGGATGCTGGCTGGGCTTAAACCACAGCAGCACATATTGCCTGTCTGGCAGACTGACTGATTCTGTGCAAAGTGACTGACATAAAAAATAAAGCCATCATTTTTTCAAATAGGTTTCTGCAAAGCTAAGCAGGGGAAATTAGAGTTCTGCTTCTTGTACTGTGGTTGGTCACTCCTTAAGCCACCAATCTGAAAAGCTCATATAGTTGGGTTCTTTGCAGGTAGTGGAAGAACATGGTTTCAAGCAAACTCTTTTTTTGTTGTTTTTTTTTTCTTGGGTGGTTTTTTTGTTTTGGGGGACTTGAGGGATTTTGTTTTGTTTTGGGGAGTTTTGTTTGTTTGGTTTTGGTGGGGTTTGTTGTTTTTGTTTTTTTTAATTCCTTTTTGTGTGGTTTATAGTCTTGTCTGTTGAACAGCTGTCTTACCAAACACTACTGATCTGTTGTTGTGGGACCAACTCCCTGCATCAAATTGTAATTTTGTCTCTTTCCCTCCCTCCCACACAGCCATTTGTGCTTCATATAAAACCTAAATGAACTTAAAGATCTTCATTGAAATTGTTTCTGCTCCACATCCACAACTTTTTTTTCTGAACCAACAGTAACAGAATTCTCTCTCTCCTCCTTACATTTCTGGCTAATAAGCAGCCCTGCTAGTCAGGCAGAGCCATTTTCTGCCATGAGTTTTTGAATAATTTCTAATAAATTGACAGTGGGTATTGTCCAAAGTGCTGAAACATTTGTTTCTAAAAATAATCAGCAACAACTCCCAATCAGCTCTGCTATGCATCTGGCTTCTGATCAGCAGCAAAGCAGAGGAGTTTAATCAATGTCTTTAAATAAAGAAAAAAAATAATTAAATGTATGAAAGAGAATACTATTTTGGATAGCTTGAAGGGTTTCTTAATGTATCCATCAACTTTCCAGGGCTTTTATGACAAAATGCAGGGAAAAATACAGGTATTTCTGAAATCCTTTCAGAATCCAATTTCAGATGCTTAAAAAATATAAATATTTTTCTCTGCAGCAGATTAAATTGAAAGATATTTATATGCTGAAGCTTGCAGTAAGCTCTACAAATATGTCCTAATTCCTCAGAGTGATGCTGTCATCACGTTTGTCAGCTAAGGCTGAAGGAGACTGCAAATTCTTTCGTATTTTCCTCTCTTTTTCCTGTCTGGGAGTTCATGATGAGCTGTTTGTTTCAGAAGAGGCTGTTCTTCATTTCGTTTACAGGTGCTCTTTTCATATGTGAATTTGGTACATAAGTTAAAAAAATGCAGGCACTGTTGTTATGGTTTTTTTAGCTGTTGCCTGTACACATTAATATTCAGTGTGGTGAAGGGTTTTATTCCCCCACCCCCAGGCTCTATTTTGCAATCAATAGCCTTTTCCATATGTTTTTTCCTGGCATTATGAATTTCCTAGTTTGTGCTGTTTAATTCCATGTCCTGCTTTTCCATAGAATGCAATAATAGATGATGACGACAATGGCAATTAGAACTAATGGGCTACTTCTTAGAGATGCTGAATATCTATTAATCCTGTTGAACTTGGTCAGAAATTAGGCTATTTTAACATCAAACTTGGAATACCTGTTGGTTGCTGTTGCTTTTTTTGTGTGTGCAATTCTGCTGTATGTTTCCTTATAGCAGTTTCCTTGATTCATCAGCTTTCAGTTCTCCTTGTTCAGCCTGAGTATTTCCTATTAATTATTATTTTTCATATTGCCTGAATTGTAGGAAAAATCATAACTGTAGAGGTAGTTACAGCTTATTTATGGCTAGAGAAAACTAAGCCTGTGTTTCCAAATTGATTTGACTAAAGGAAAAGAGGGATTTTTCTTACTGTTTTGGGCATTTTTTTTTATTTTTGATGAACAGTCATTCTTAATACTAGGTAATTTCACATTCACTTCACTGCATGACTTTCCTACTGCAAGACTTTCAATTACTTATGTAGTCTAAGTGAAACACACAGTTGCTATACTTATATTATGCATCTTCAAAATGTTGTGAAATGAATCATTCTAGATGCTATGTCTCAAATCTTTATTTCCTCATTTGTATCTCTAGCTGTTTTAAAATCTTGGAGATGGTATTAAATGATAGGGTTTTTTACAATGAAAAGGAATTAAGTCTTCTTCTTAGTTTCATTTTCTAAACTAAATGCAGTAACTGAGGAACATCATGTGTCACAGAAATAAGGGTGGGAGCCACAGGGATGGGGGGAAATTACCCAGTTCTGTTTTGCTGCATTGTGTGTGTGTTCTTCCCTGCTGGAGCTCATTTAGCTCAGCACACACCAAGCTGATATTCCAGCTTCTGCTGAATTCCAGCACGTTACACAAATGCCTGCTCATAGCTTGCTATTCTTTCTATCTTATGTGCACCTAAGGACTTACAAGGACTTGCTTTTTGTACATAATCTGAATTTCAGAAGTTCAATCCTGCTGCTATTTTTAGGGTACTTGTAAGAGAGAGAACTTTCTCATCAGTCTGTCACTGAAGCTGTGGGATGAACCAGTTGAGGGAATCAGTATTTTTAAGAGGAATGTGGAAAGATCACCATTATATGTTTTGCCTTGATGTGAGGAACAATGTAATGTGCAGAGTAACAGACAGTCAAGCCTTGTGTTTAAAATAGCTGCTCAATTGTATCCGCCATGGCATGGATATGCTGTAGACTCCATTTTTAAAGACTATACTGAACCCTTAATCGCAGACTGTGCACTTGACATACAATTAAGCATTTGAGCTTTTCTCTAATCTCTGTGTACAAGAAGATAAAGGATGCTTGGAGACTTGTATCAGTAAGACTATTTATACAGAGCTCACACTAACACTTTTGATGTCCTTTAAGCTTCTGCCTTCATATCCCTGTCAGCTCAATCCACTGCACACATTTTCTGAGTCAAACTGGCATAAGCCAGGAAGGGGAGGAATGTGCTCACATACAAGAACACTGGTCACAGTAAGACTTTTTTCTAGCAGGAGGAGAAGTCCTTTCCTTCATCAGTAACTTGTGACAGACTCTACAGACTTAGGACATAGATAAAGAAATAGGTATTTCTCATGCAGTGATTATAAAGAGATTTCAAGTGATGAAGGCTCAGAAAACAAAGAAACTGAGTTTGTGCCTGCACTTCAGACTGTGCTCAGGAACTTGTCTTTGAAAAGGTAAATCATTGAAGCTGCCTTACTCTGGGGAATGACAACTGTCACAGGGCTTTGGAAGAACGTGAAGCATTACCCAGCCATGTATCTTTTGTAGCTGAGCTGTAGACAGATGCTGTGTGTCAAATTTTGCATCCTGCCCCCCACAGTTTTCAACACAGACATCTGCAGGGCACAGATAGACAGGGCACTATAGCTAGAATAGAATTATTATTTCTTTGGTACTTGTCCTTTGTCTTTAAGAAGACCAGTACTGATAGTGGCCATCTTTATAATGAAAACCCCTTCCTGCTGGTGATCTTATTATTTCTTGAATATTACTGCTTCCCTATTATTAGAGATATCTTTTCCCTCATATGTTGCTAGAGCTAAATTAAATAATTGCAAAGAACCAATGAGCAGTGGGCAAGGCCTTGTACTGAATGTAGAACTTGTACTGAAGAAGCCAAGTCTTGACAGAATCTAAGAACAAAGCTGATGTTACAGAAGGTGATGATTTACATCTGGACTTACAGCTACTTCAGTGTTCATGTAACAAAAATAATGGAAGCAAGCACACACTTGGGATGTGCTCACACTTGAGGAGATGCTGATCCACATTCAACAGAGCATTGGCAGAGATTTCCAGCACTGTGCAGCTGATCCTAAGTTGCAGAGAAAATTGTAGGAAGTGTTTGAGTCCTGTGTCAGAAGTAGAAGTGGAAAATGGAACCCCTTCTGAGTTCAGAACAAGCAGTGCATGAGAGTCTTGGGAGAGAATTGATGTATTTCTAAAAACTGAGCGGAGGAAGCTTCTTCAGCTCTTTGTTAGTGACTACTTTGAAATATGAGATAAAAATATGGAAAAATGAGAATTACTGTGGATATTCATTCTTAACAAAGAACATCTCTGCTCTCTGGCCTCAGCTGATTTTGTCTCAGACTTTTTCTTACCTTCAAAAGACCTGTTAGAGACTGAGTTCTTTGGTTTGCAATATATGTATAGCATCTTCAGTCTGCGTTTCATTTTCTTTGCTAACTTCACACTGGAGCTGTTGCAGGCATCATGCAAAGGTAAAAAGATAAATTCATAATTTGTGCTCAGAATGATGAAGGAATTGCAACTGAAATTTCATCCTGAACCTTTTCGTATCTCATGATATTTTTATTCTGAACTTTTATATCTTTGTGTAGTTTGTCATAGACCAAGTTAGAATCATATAGAGAACATTCTTCAGTTTCTTGGCCCACTATACAAGGGAATACAGCAGAGAAAGCAGTATTTAGGGTTGATCTTAAACTGCTGAAGCTGCAATGTATGTGTGAGAAAGGCTGAAAGGGGCTGAGCTATGTGCATGTCCTTGTGCCCTGACCATTACAGTATCCATGGTAATCTTTTCGATAACTTATTTACAACAGCAACCTAAATGGAATCATTTTTAGTTTAGTTTAAATGGTAAATTGTGATAAAATAAAAAAAAAAATATTTAATGCAAGCGCATAAGTTGAGTCCTCTTTCAACAGAAGTAGGCTGAGTGTTGGAAAGTGTTTATTACTCTGTGCAGCAAATGTGTTGAACAAAACCATAAAAATATTTCAATAATTGTTTATTAATTTGTGTTGAAAAAAAGGAATATACTTCGCTTGTTTATTTCCAGGGCAATGATAAAAGTTACATCTCCTTAGCAGTAGCATCATCATTTGGCTTTGAGGACTGGATATCAGAGTTTTTAGTTATTTCCTCATAGCTAACAGGAGTTTCATAGTGTAGATATTTCAGTTTGTTAATATTGTACAGCTGGAAATGTGGAGGCATATTCACACTTGATGGTTATTTCTGTCCCTTGAAGTCTAAGTATCTTTGAAAGTGTTAAGAGTTATTAAAAGTTATTTCTGTAAGTTGAGGGTTTTACATTTGGTTTTTTTAACTTCCCTGACGGTGATAAAGAGAGGGTCACAGGCAAATGTGGTTTGACTGCATTTCCTTTGCAATGTATGAAATGATGCTTTTTATGCTGTTATGAACTTTGAAATAATCTGCTTCAGTGTGAGAGTACCTGTTGTGTGCTACATCCATAAGTGGGTTCCAACAAAGAATTGAAAATAATACTTTGGTCAGATTTATGGTTCTTGCATGGAAATATGTCATAGTGAAGAAAAAAAGGTAGGAATCTTATTAACTCCTGTATGTTAATTCACATACACCTGAGTTGGGCAGGTTAACACTTGTTAAATTCAGGTACTTAACTCTTATTACAGTTGAGTTGTCACACAGTCAACTGGGAGTTTTTGCATAGGAGCTATTACTTACTGAGATTTGGTTACTTCTTTAGGTATTCTAGGAAATAACAAGAAAAAATGTTCTGTTTTCATATCCTAATTCTCACAAATTCTTAAAAATTGTGGTCCTTGTTATAGTTTTGCCTGTTTTAAAACCATTATCAGAAGGAATGTTTTCCATGATAAAAAGATTTGGTCTGTTAAACCCTGATTTTGGTAGGGTTGGGCCCAGTTACAACTGTATGAATTTTGTGAATGGATTAAAAAACCAGACACAGTAAAACTGATTGTAAGTGCCTTTTAGAATAATAAGGTGAAGCTTATACTAATTGGATTATGTATTTGCAAGCAGAAGGATTTATTCTTAGGGGATAGGAGTAGATTATATGCCAAGGGAGCCGCTGTATCTTTTAAAAATAAATAAACCCCATGAAATGGTGTTCCTTCTTTCTTCATGTGCTCGTCTCTTTTTTTTCATCAAAAAGAGTGGCTATCCTGATTGAGTCTTGTCCTGGATATTTCTTCATTAGTTCATTGCCTCAGATTTTAGAAGCTTATGAGAAGAAAACTTTTAAAGCTTTATTTGATGAATCTTAGCACAAAGAACTGTTAGAGGAAATTCCAAGTGCAAGTTCCCATTTTCATGTAGAAGAGCCATAAGCGTATTTTTATACATTCATAGTTTTATTTTTTGTTAATTGTCTGGGTTGTGCCCAAGTAATATTTTTAATGCAAATTACTGTATGTGGTAATTTATCTGCATTAAGAGTGGTATCCATTAGGCTTCTAAGGTCAAAGGTAAAGTCTATTTTGGCAGTTATTATTATTCAAATAGCAGAAGTGTAATGACTAATACTCTACTTCTTTGTCTTTTTTCTTCCAGATTTCTCAGGGGACAAAATTTTGCTTAATCATACCTTCTACTGTGGCAAAAATGGATTATTTTCCTCACCAAAAACCAGCAGCATAACACCCATCCAACACTTGCCTCAAGGAACTCTTATTTAAAGTCTACTGTAAGTCAAATTAACCACTTGCTTAAAGGTAGCTTTAATCAGCTGTGTGTCTATTTACAGCTCCGGACCCAGCAGCAGTCCCAGGGGCGCTAATCTGAGTAGGGCGGCTTTGCTGCAGCAGCGGTTTGTTCTTGAGTGGCGGCAGACGAGGCGGCGAGCGGAGCGGGGCAGGGCTCGGGCCGAGCCTCCGGTGTTCCCTCAGGAGCGGGCTGCGGGACAGGGCTCG
>VZTZ01048567.1:121880-164290 GCA_013400955.1 Drymodes brunneopygia
CCCCCGGGTGTCCCCTCAGGAGCGGGCTCTTCGTAGTGGGGTCAGGCCCCGGTGACAGCGGCTGATCAGAAAGCTGATCTGCATTGCAAACGGAGGCTCAGCTTCCTGTTGCTATGACAATTGATTTCAGACGTCGCAGTGTAGAAACAGGGGGGCAAAGACCTCAAAATGTAGGGAATTGCAAGCCATTGGTGTTGGCTGTGGAGGCCTCTCGTGGTGCCCACAGGCCCGAGTGGGTCACTCCTCATTCAAGGCTGACTTGGAAAAAAAGTAGTGATACTCCACATTATGGATATCCAAAAATGGCTGTGCAGAATGCATGCTTTTCATGCACTGAAGTTAATTTTATGCAGGCAGAGTACACGACAGATGTTTTTGGGAGAGAAAACTGTGTTAAGATTAGAGTTTTGGCCAGCATACCTCCTTTATTAGAAAGGAGGATGGCATTTGGAGAAATATATTCAATATTTCAATATAAGATCTTCCTGCTGTATCGGGACAAATTCACGAAGAAAATGAGGGGGACAAAATAAAGAAAGATTTCCAAATGAGGAAGAAATCTAGTTTGTTCATGTTGCTTCTTTGGAGATATATTCCAGTAAAGGAGATGCATGTTACTTAATGAAATTGCATTTAATAAGAGACCTCAGATTAACATCTGAAAGTCTAATTTTCATCTTTCCAGTGCAGTATAATACTGCCTACTTCTTTATCACTCTCATAGATAAAAGAATAATTAATACTTGAATTTGCTTTAAAATTAAGGTATTTGTTTCAGAGCAATAACGACTTTATCGGTGGCATTACATTTATCCTTTGCACAGCTGCTTTCTGTTAGAATACAATTAACACACTATGAGGACCCTTGTGAATAAAATAAGAGAAACATTGTAATTGACTTACATTCATTCTCCATAAACTGTTTTATCTTGTTATCTATATCCTGTTTTCTTGTTTGAAAAAAATTATACTATAGCAATGGTAGTATTTTATCCTGAAAAAATACTGATGCAGGGATGTAGATCTTTACTTGTAAAGGCTCTGTCTCTTGCTTGGTTTATTCCAGTCAGGACCCCTGTTTCTACGGACTTCTTGTTTATGTGTGATATTTTTTCCTTCTGAGAATGTAATCACTCTTAAGTAGGAAAAATGGTGTTATGAAAACCCTCTGAAGCTCCATGAAAATACAGTTGTAAAAATCTCATCTGAAGATAGTTTAGTTGTGCCCTTCATTATAGCTCTAGCTTGAGATAATTTAAATATGTAAGCAAATAGTAGACACTTTAAATAACTTTTCTGAAAATTGAAATGTAGCTGCATTTTTAAAATGCTTCCCAGTTGTTCCATGAATCTTGATGGTATTTATCCTAGAACTGGACTTGAAGTACCTGAACAGTTCTCTTGGACAGCTCTGCTTTGATGGTTCCCACAGACCTGAGGATTCTTCAGCATAGCTTCTTTTTTTCTCTGTTTTTTCCATTTCCACGTCAAATGTTCTGTTCAGGACTTGTCTATCAGGACAAGATACCAGGGGAAAAATTATGCAAATCAACTAAATGTAGGAATTTGAAGAGGGCAGCTAAAATCCCACCAAGTTCCCATGTGCACTATCCCATTCATAATCAAGTGGCCTCCAGTGAATTCAGTGTAACTCACTTCGAAGGCAAGATGAGTCAAACCAAATTAAGGGTCAGCTTTTTATTCACAGATTAAAGTGTTTGCAAAGGAACTCAATGGATGTTGACAAATCCAGTTAAATTAATTGGGTTAATTTTCCTGAGTTCCATTGTGTAGAAAACCTTAGTGATAATGTCTGATTTGAGCTTTTACTTTTCATCTTTTTTGTTCTTCTCCTTTTATTCCAAAACTTTGATATTTTAGACTTGAGAAGGTAGATGGCCCTCACCAAATGCTGTCTTGTAATTTTACTGTGTTTTGAGAATCCATGTTTTTAACATAAATGCCCCACTTGGCCATCAGGTCTGGTTCACAGTTGCCTTTTGTTTAGGTAATTACCATCGATTTGGCGTATTCAACTAATGCCTTTTGATCCAGTTAGCAGAAAAAATGCCATCTCCACTTTCTCAAGTGGCCTGCATTAACTACCACTTCCCTTAGCTGCTGTTCTCTTCCTAAATAAATCTTTTCTACTGAATTTGATTGTTTAATTATAGATTTTTGCTTAATAGTTTAACCTAATAAAGAGTGCTTTAATTTCATAATATTGTCAAGATTGTAGAATTATGGCATTTCCCATCAATTGTGACCTGTCAGAAAGAATTTCTTTCAAAGTCTCAAACTGTGCACAAAGGGTCTTTCTGCCCTCACAGCCAGTCCAAGCAGCAGGAGCACTGCACCCAGGAGTGACTGCACCTTTGTGCATTGCCAGAGCAGCTGAGAGCCAGCAGTGATGTTACACAGACCCTGAGCCCTGTCACACTGCAGGGACATAAAAACAGCCTGGGGGAACTGGTTTAATGCAATCACTGGGTGTCTCTCCATTGGTTTCCCAGAGCACCAAGACTGTGCATCTTATTGATGGTGCTTATTTCATCCTTTCTTTGAAAATTAGGAAAGTGGAAATCTTAGTTGCAGCTTAGTCATTCTGTCTTCCTGAGCATTCATCCAGTGAGTTCTGTTTTCTCTGTGTTCCTCCCTTTGGTTTTGTCAGCTGTGTCTGTTCTGGATGCATGGGATTTGTTTTAACATGGTTGCTTTTGCTTTATTAGTTAGCCCCTTGCATCTCTTTAAGCTTCTTTAGGAAAAAAAATCTTCATATCATTTAACTGGGTGAAGCTATTTGATTTTGAAGAAGTTAAATTTGGCTTCAGGTGAAGACTGTTTACTTCCAAGTATGGCTCAGCTTTGAGAGAGAGGTACTTAAAGGAGAAGAAAAGATCAAATGTAACTGAGATGGTACTAATTTGATTTCAAGTCCTATTAGCTCTTCTTAACATTTCAAAGTAATCAGTATCTCCTCTTTAAATACTTTAAAAGTGCTTTTTCTTATAATATTCTACAAATTATCCAATTCCACTGCCTGTTGTATTTGCACTGTGTAAATAAGAATTATTTTAGGGAAGAAGTCTGGCCAGAAAGTGAGTGAAAACCGAGGTCTTTCTGTGCTTTGATGGCCAAGATGTTTCAGTTTCCATTCAGTTCAGAGTGACATTTGTGTGTCGTGTGTGACTCATTTGAAATGAAAACTGCAGGTGTCTGTGTGTGTCTGCAGTGTTACCCACAGGAGGAGTGGTGCTCGTGGACAGGTGGTGTCAGGTGAATGATTGTGTTAGATCTACTCCCTGTGTGTATTTAAAGAGTAAGTTGTGATAATGTCAACAAGCCATTGACAGCAAAGGTGGTGCTGATGGGAGAAGTGGGTCTGAGAGCCACCTGCCTTCTGAGTCACGGCTTCCTTTAGAATTTATCATTTATTTTCTTTTTTGTTTACTTTTTACACTTTCGTCTGGGTGGGTTTTCACAGCTGATAGTAGTTTTCTGGCAAAGATAATGTTTTAAGACTTTTTCTGTTGGGTTTTTTTCTTGTTGTTTTGTTTGGTTTTTTCAATCTAAATTCTGGAGGGCTGAGCAAACAACTTCCATGGGGAAAAAACCAGTGTTAGTTCAAATGTATGCAGAGAGGATCCTGCCAACTCTGCTCTTTGCTTTCAGAGTGTAGATTCTATGTGGTAATTTTGAGGTGATGGTGACATCATAAATGCAGATACTGGTCTTGTCTTGTGCTCTGAGAAGGATATCTGTTTTTACTGTTCAAAATACTGAAGTAATGCTGATTCTGAGGCAACTCATGAATTGGCTTCTCCAAGCTGATATGCACTTCAGCTCCCCAAATTTATGAGCACTCCAGCCCCCACACAATGACTGTACTTGAGTGCCCAGCTGGTGCATTTTAAATTAACACTCATTATACTACTGAGTCACTTCTGGTGGTGATCTGAAATGCACCAATGCTTTGTATCATCTCTGGCAGGTTCCATTAGTTTGATCCATATGTTTCCGTCCTGCTGGCTAAGATTCATTTCATTCTTTCTTGTAGTCACTAAAGAAATTAGTTGTATTCAGTTTCTGGTGATCTTTTTCTACATATTAGTGCTGTTGAGTATAATGCATCTATGTATGAGTGTTTGTTAAAAATAAAAGTAGCATTTTTTTTTTCCTGCATTTGCATTGGAACAGATTCAGTTGAGACAGAGCTTAGATGTCAAATTTGGCCATAATCCATTAAGGTAGTTCTCTTTCCAAAATATCTGCATTCCTTTTTAACTAGTCTCCTCAATATTTCCAGGTTTCCTTCTGTTACTACATCTTCATTAGGATTACCTTTTAGAAATGTTTCCTTGCACAGAGTTGATTCACTGCCGTTTGTGGTCCTTCACTGGACTCGCTCCAATATGTCCATGTCATTCTTGTGTTGCAGATCCAGAAATGGACATAATATTCCAGACAAGTCTCACCAGGACTGAATAGAGAGGAAAAGATCACCTCCTTTGCTATCCTCATGTGGCCCAAACATAAGCATTCAGTTATAAAATAGTATAAAAGTGTGAAATGTGCGGTGGTACAATGTAGAGGCCAGAAGAGTGTGAAATGGGTAGGATTAGCACCAGTGTAATCTACCTTTATCCTGAAAATCATGGAATTGGCATCCACAGAGCACAGGTCTGATGAGGAGCTGTGAGGGAGCTCAAGTTGTTTAGCCTGGAGTGAAAGGGCTGAGGACCACCTTACTGCTCTGGCCTGAAAGAAGGTTGTGGTGAGACAGGTGTCAGTCTCTTCTCCTAGGCAACAGTGACAGGGTAAAAGCACATGGCTTTAAGGTGCTCCAGGGTGGGGAGGGGGGTTCTGGATGGACATCAGGAGGAATTTCTTCATGAAAATTGGAATGGGCTGCTCGGGGAAGTGGTGGAGTCACCATCCCTAGAGGTGTTTAAGGAAAGACTGGATGTGGCACTTACTGCTGTGATCTAGTTGATAAGGTGGTGTCTGGTTATAGGTTGGATATGATCATCTCAGAGGTCTTTTCCATCCTCATTGGTTCTGTGATTCTGTGATCTTAAAGGTCTTTTCCAACTGTAACAATTCTGTGATTCTGTGATTTTATATTCCACAAACTTCTAGTTCGTTGGACTAAGTTGGATTTAGTGGCCAGTCCCCATGGATGAGGCTGAGAAGGGACCCCAACCTCCTGGGGCAGAGGGTAAATGATGTTTGCATTGTAGAAGGGATAAGTTGCAGAAAAAGGCAATTTCTAAGAAAGCAGAGGCATCCCATTTTTGAGGCTAAGTATAACCAGGTAATTACACATGAAGTAGGAAAGGACTGTTTCATGTGGGGAACAGTGAAATTAATTGGTGTCCAATTTCTTTCACAGTTTATTTTCCTGTAGCTGTGGTGCAAGCAAGAGCCAACCAACATCATCTGCTGCCAATAGAAAATCTTCATGCCAGACCTTAACCTTGGCACAAGGTAAAGTTGCAACTGAGCCTGTGAGGAGAAGTCAACAGGAAAAATCCAATTCATGCTCAAAGGTAAACTTTGACCACTGAATAACAAGCATGAAAATAAAATATATACTTTTCCTTACTTTGCGTATTTAATTTCATCCTGTTTGCACTATTTCAGCAGCAGTGCAGACAGGGTTGAAGTATGGAAATACACTTAGGATGACTCTGTCTTAAATTCTAGCTGTTTTAATAGCTTGCCTAGCATCAATTCCTCTTTTGGTGCCTGCTTTAATTTCTATTTTATGTTTGTAAAGAGCATTGCCTAGAAGGAGGAGGTTCCTGTTTTCAGGAATGAAAAGTAGATGCAAAATGCAGTAGAGCAGATATATTTTTGTTAGCCATGGACTTGGCAGGAAAAATTCCCATGCCAGACATTGTCACATTTCACTTGGGGCAAAACACTGTCTGCTTCTTAACAGGTCCCTGGGTGATCGTGCCCCCAGGAGAGCACCCTGGTAGGATTGTCCCCCACAGACTGCTCATAAACACAGTAAAAATTGTTCAGCAGCTACAACATTGGTCACTAATAAAAGAAAATGAAACAAACAAACCTCATAAATTACTGTAATATCAGCTTTTATAAACACTGGTTTAGCCACAGTTCTAGAAGAAAATTAACTCCATCCCAGCCAGGCCCAGCACAGAAGAGAATGTATGCATTACAGAAGCTGTATTGGCAAGGCAAATAAAAGAAAAAATGCGAAGCTCTGCTGTGTGTGTTAATATTAGTAAGGCAAAAGAGCTCTAGACATTTAAATTGTTGCTAAACTCTGCTTTATGAGCAGTGACAGTGATACGGTGATTGTGCTTTCAATAAACCGATCTTGTGTTTTGCTGAATTTGAGCCAACTTGTAAAGCTTTTTATGAGCTGCACGTAAGAAAAATCAATAAAAATGCGAAATATTAAGATGGAGAAAACCTTCCAGTATGAGTGATCAGCAGCCCTAGGCTAAGGTGAGATGGATGACAAATGCTGTTTATTTTAATATGCTGTAATTTGAATGTTTTAGCTTTTTTAATAGTCTTGTTTGGGGAATAGAGGAAAAATATGATTTATGTCACCTGGGAGTATATTCTAAACCCTGTTTCTCTCTTTCCTTGGCAGATGGAGACCTTTTAGCCAGCCAGTGAATCCAACTGCTGCTGCATGTCTGGCAGCACCTCTGAATGATCACATGACTCTTGATATGGATGCAGTCCTGTCAGACTTTGTTCGGTCCACAGGGGCAGAACCAGGTCTGGCAAGAGACTTACTGGAAGGTAAACTTTTGGGACACTACCATTTCCTGTGTTCACTGCTTGCTTAAACCAAGAACCAGTTATAACAAGAGAACTCTGGTCAATGGAAACAGATATTTCTTAGTATTTTCACCAAGTTAACTCTTGTAATAAGCTGACCATAGATTATACTAAGACCAGTGTTTTTAACAAAAGTCTTAAAAACTTTTTAGTATTAGATTGCTGTCTTTTAAGTTACCAAGAGTCAAGCCCTAAATGTTTATGCGCCAGTGAGAGAAGAGAGGAGACTTTAGCTGACTTCATATTCAGCTGCCCGAAAGTAGTTGTAAAAGTTTCTCAGGTCACTGTGTTAGGTCTGAAGTTCAGTCTGAAAAGGATTTATTTTATTAATATTACTGTACAGTGATACAGATACCAGAGCTATTTTCGGGTCCCAGTGTTTAATATGCATATCTGAACTTCACAGCATGGGAGCCAAGTGGCTAGGTTGAAAAACAACTAAGAAGCTGTATCAGAAAAATAACTGTCCCTTTATTTATTTTGTTGTAGTTGTTTCAGGTTTATAGGCTTAAAAGTGGAAAGACACCATTGATATTTGAGGGCATTTCATAATAGTTGGGTTTGTTCATTTCTCCTCATGTGGGCTAACAATAATTGTGAAGAGGGAGGTTGGAAATGCGTAGATGATATCTGTAAATTGCAAGGTGGTTCTGTAGGCTTGAAACTTCCATACTGGACTTGCTGACTGAGAGGTTTGGGGTTTGCTTTATTTTTTTTACCTTAATGTGCTCTAAGAAATTGTGTTAAATCAAAGTAACTACTGAACAGCTACAGCACACGTAGAAGTATACCTCATGTTTTGTATCTCCTTTTTGCAAGAGCTGTGTTGCTTTATGTGTGCTGAAAGTTTTTCATTTTGTGATAAGCTATTCCTTTACTCTGGGCTTTTCAGTAATAAGGCACAATAGATTATTAACACAGAGATGCACACAATTTTTCAGCATTTCCCAAGTCATCTGATACATGAAATAAAACCTTGAAATACCTAGCAAGGAATATTAGCATAGGCTTGCTATATTTAAGAGCCCTCTGTTTTGTCTGACTGATTTGATCAACCTGTCATTCTTGCCTAGAGTCTGTCTTAGTCTGATAGTCTTTTAGAAAAAGAACATGAGAAGATTTTTCTCGGCTATATCAGGACAGATTGTCAATTATTGTGCTGATAGAGCATTGCCAAAATCTCAAAGGGTTCCAACATATCAGAGATCTTTCAGAAGAGTTACTTACCTTATTTTTCTTTCTATAAACAGCAATGCTTTCAAATAAATATCGAATAGAGTTTCTCTGTGTTGTACTTCTCTTTTCTGTAGATGAATAGATTCACATCAAATATACTAACAAAGAAATAAGCAATAAACAATCTAATTATTCTGACAGGCTAATACACATGCATCTGCCCCAAATAATTTCCTCCTACACAGGAATTTCTCAAAGTAAAAGGGATTGTTGCTAGTTCTGAACAAAATGTGCTAAGAGAAACATTTCAGCTCTTGTGGCTGTAGCTACATTCAGTGTAACAGCTTCTAATACAGGTCATATCTTGTGGTGGTAGGCAGAAATTGATGGAGTTGTTTCTCATTTGTTTAAAAAAGACACAAGAGGGACTGCCACTCTCACAGCATTTTGAATATCACAGTGTGTCAGTTCTCTGTGAGCAGTACTGAAACCCATGGAGTAGCTTCTTAACAATAATATAAACAATATTCAGAAGAGCGACCCCACACCCCATGGAGCACAGGCTGTAACCAATGCCTTGTACCTGGCCGTGGAATGATGATGTCCATAGCTACAATCAGACTTTGAATATAGGTGTGCACAAATATTACCCAGATATTTCAAAGTTTGGTTGTTCATAGCCCTAAAAATGATTGTCATAGTGAACTTGGAGCAAAAAAAAGCTTGTGTAGACCCTCATTTCCACGTAATCACAAGTTTTGGTCGGATCTTCTATGATCCCATAGCCCTTTGCTCTTTCTTACTTGCTCAAAAATTCTATTTTTATAACTTGCTCAGAATGAATTTTCACATTGTTCTCCTATGGAGTAACGCTTCCTTTTCAGAGCCAATGCTGTTTTGTTCATCCTTGGGGGAAATTTCTTCAATTTCACTATCCTGTAGATAATCAAGGATACAAATTTCTGCTTCCTTATCCAATTATTTTAACATATTAACTGTTTTGCTTTGATTATGTCCTGCTACATGCACAGCACAGTTGTGCACAATATGTGTTGTTCATCCCAGCAACAAATGAGTGAGTTAAACACACACTGACTGTTGTGCAAATAGCTAAAATCTATACATTGCATATAGATTTTCTACATTGCCAGAAGCTGCCCTAAATGTTGGCTCACTTGATGTTTCTACACTCTGCCTATCCTGCTGGTAAAATCCCTGCAGTTTTCTTCTGCTGTGAGCTTTTTATTGAGCACAGCTGCTTGTCTCACTATCTCAGAAAACATTCTGCTGGTTGTGCTTGATATGTGTCTTTCAGAAAGTGTCCATTTGACTTTTGAATAGAAGAGGCAAAGAGATTTAAAAAAATAATAGTTATATAACATTTTCATGCTTGGTATCTGGTATGAAAGTCTAATATTGGACTTCCATATTTATTAAGATGCTTACAGCCATTTAAAATTAATTATAAATTAATATCCATAAACTTCAATTATGTATCATTAGCTGTGCCAATTCTGTGTGAGTGGATTTTATGCACATGCTAAACCATTTGTTCCTTAGAAATGTTATTTTCCAGCTTTACTTTCATTTTTGGATGATTACTTACCAAGTCTTTCATGCTTTGTTTCCTATCTCTGAGATGTTGTTTGCCACTTCCTGAGGTTTTTACCTTGTTTACATGCTCTCAAGAACTGCAAGCATTCTTGTATGTGTGAGGTCATGGAAAGCAGAAATTACATTTTGTGAACCTTCACTGGGTCTCCCTTTTCAGCCTTTCATTCTCAGCCTTTGCTGGTTTGTATAAAAACAGCCTAAAAAAAACCCCTCACTTGAGTGGTTAATATTGACAGAGCAATTTGACAATAAATGTGACCCAGATGAAAGAAACAACAATCTCAGCAAAACATTTGAAAAGCAGCCTGTGCTGGCAGACATGTGTATCACTGCTCTGGGCAGGAGTGAATCCAGAAATGGATCAGCCTAGTGTCACAGGGAAACAGGAAATCAGCTGCAAGACTCTCCAGATGTCACCTCTGTGTGTTCAAAGCACCTTCTAGTCACTGGGAAAATTCCTTTGCCTCACTAAGCTTTGGGAAAGTTCTCAAGCATAAACAGAGCTCTGCATGGTGGAGAATTGATTTCTCTTCAGCTGTGTGCACTCCAATTTCCCCAGTGTCCAGGAATGAGGAGGGCACACCTCTTTCCCTCCTGGATAGCCCAGGCTGGCACCTTGATTCTCTCACACATAGAATAACAGTAATGCTGATGTGTTTATGTAGAATCTACTTAAAATGTGGCCTAAGGCAGAAAGAAAACCCTTAAAGAAAATAGTTTAATCTTTAAAACAAGTTGTACTGTACTGTGGTTCACAGTGCCAGGGCTGTATGTGTGGATGAGCTCAGAGATTACTGATAAATCAGGAGAAAGCAGCTCAGTTTTCAGGGAGCAGCAGGTGTGCAGACAGTGACCCCTGGAATAGCGGGGGAAGGCATAGGATGAAATATTTTAAAATGCTAATAGTGTAGGCAACCATCACATACTGGAGGATTTGTGAAATAATAATAATAGAAATGGATTCAAAAATAATATATTTAACTCAAAAGTTGCCCTCTGACTTGTGTAAATGGTTTCATTTATTTATATAAATGATGTGGTATTTCACCGTTTTATAAAAATAACTGCTGTCTATTTCCAGCTTCAAACAGCACTTAATTGAGGGATACATAGTTGAATGTGAACTCAGGAGCTGGGAGATTGGCTTTCCAGTCATGAAATGTGAGCAGTAAAGGTGACTGACCCTATGGAACAAGACAGAACTGCGGTACAGAGACATCTCCTCAAAGAACAATGTATACAAGCAGAATTCAAAGAAAAGCATGTCATGTAAAGGAGGGAGAGAGACATTTACAGTGCTGTCATGTGATTGAGTGTACGAAACTAACTCCCCAAAAATAGTCTCTTATTCTCCTCTCCCTCAGATGGTTCCTTTTTTAGTTCTCTTGTGGAAGGCTTGGCAATGGGAAGAGGAAGCTGAGCTGCTACCAATGTCTTGTTAAATAGGGAGCAAAACTGTCATTTCCAGCTGCCTGTTCAGTTTGGAGTGACTTTGCATTCTAGCAGAAAACGAGGCATATGTTAACAAAATGGCCTTGCTGTATTATTTTCCTTTGAGAACATGGACCAAAATTAAATCTCGTTTTAAATCATATGGTCTAATTTTATCCTAATTTTGTATATTAGCTTTTCAGAAGGAAAAAAGCTGGTCTGAACTTCTTCTTACTTTTTGCCTGTAAATATTTGTTAATCTACTTCATGCCAAACAGGAAGAAGTGCCTGCATTTAAACTGAACTTGAGGATTGTTTTATTAGAAGTTGGTTTGTAAAAACAGACTTCTTTGCATTAGCCTGGGGTATTTCTGTGTTGCTCTTACAGGTACATTTCATAGATACTGTCTTGATGCTCAGTGCCTTCCTCAGATTATTCTTCTTTAACTGAAAGTTATCTAGTTGCCCCCTCAGCTGATATCCCATAATGGCTTTAATTCTATTGGGTCCATTGGTTCTGTTTCACTCTAGGCAGAGTTTCCTGTGCCTTTGAAATTTCCTTTGCTGACATCCTGTCTATATATGTTGTTTCTGCTAGTTGTCTTTCATTGTGGTTCTTACTATTTAGATCTTTCCTAGATCTCCATCTCAAATTGTATCCTTTCCAGCATTTTATTTATCATTAAATCAGGAATTTCTGGTGACCTTTCAAATGTTCTTTTTAACATATTGGAGTAGGTGGATATTTAAAACGTTAGGGTGAGGGGGAACTGTGTAATAGTTGCGTGTTTGCTTTTCCTACTAATTAATGATAAAATCCTCTTGGTTTTCATTATATCTGATTTAAGAAGTGAAAGACAACAGATTTATTAACTGTTACAACCCTGCTAAACTATAATGTTTTAGCCAAAATAGTACAAAGCAGAAAACCCAAAGACTAAATAAGATCATGTTGCTCTGGGGTTTCAGCACTGGAGAATACTCTTGTGACAGACATCCTACCTGGAGTGCTGCATCCAGCTTTGCTCCCCCAATTGACCTCTCAGGACATGTCCAGAAGAGGCCCTGAAGATAGTCAGAGGGCTGGAGCGCCTTTGCTATGACACCCTTGGACTGTTGGGGAAGAGAAGGCTCTGGGGAGACCTTACAGCACCTTCCAATACCTAAAGGGGCTCCAAGAGAGCTGGACTGGGGCTTTTGACAAGAGCATGAGTGATAGCACAAGGGGGAATGGCTTCAAACTGAATGAGGACAGGATTAGATTAGATATTGGGAAGAAACTCTTCCCTGTGAGGGTGGTGAGGCCCTGGCACAGATTGTCCAGAGAAGTTGTAGATGCCCCATCCCTGGAAGTGACCAAGGCCGGATTGGACAGGGCTTGGAGCAATCTGGTCCCATTGAAGGTGTCCCTGCCCATGGCAGGGGGTTGGAATGAGATGATCTTTGAGGTCTCTTCCAGTCTAAACCATTTATAATTTTATCAGTGCTTCTAAGGTAAATACAATTTTATATTCTATAATATATATAAAATTTTATACATAATATAATTTAATAATTTCATCAGTGCTTCTAAGGTAAATCCTAGTTGTGCTGTTCTTTACCATTTTGTTTATTAACCCTCTGCTAATCTAGTTTGAGGTGGTAAGGCAAAAATGGGTAAGTGGCTTCTTAGACCATATATTGTTTTATCTAAGTCTTTGTTTTTTTCTTCAGGCTCATGATGCCTCCTGTTATTATTCAAACAACCATTATTTAGGGCAGAAACTTCACAGTGTAGCTGTGTTTATTTTTGAATTTCGCTTTTATGTAGGTGTCTGCTATCTCTGACATTGAAACATCAGTACCAGCCTTCAGCCACAGTGTATCTTCTATTCCTTACTCAGCTGCACTTTTTTTGTTCTGGTTTTTTGTGTTTTGCTGTTTTTCTTCCAAGCAAGAAGGACTTGGTTTCAAAGCAGAGACCTTTGAGTGCTGTTAAATTTCACACCTGCTGACTCACGTAGCGCATGTAGCTGTTCAGGAAGCAACTGCTCAGTAAGAATGTTCTTTCTGTTCAGTCAGTGAGTTGGTTTGGTTCCTGCACCCTGATCATGATTTCTCTACCTGTGTTTTCTAACTTTGTGCTGCTCCAGCTTTTTTGCTGATTGATGTTCTCTGGCCCTTCAAAACTGGAAGCCTTTCCTGCAAATCTACTGTGTTGGTGTTGGTTTGGAGCAATCAAATTGTTACTGATACAGAGCTGCCAGTGACTTATCATCTGATGTTATTATGCCCCTGAAGTGCCTTTTTCAATACAATAGTATGTCATATAAACAAAAAAGCAGTCGGTGAATGGGGTGCATCAGATGAGTAACAGTGAAACAAAAATAGCAGACAATCTAAAAAATAGTCTTGTGCTGGTTTTGTCTGTCAAATTGCGACAAAAGCTTTTACTTGACTTAATTTAATTGATGAAACTATGCAAAATGAAGTAATTCCGTGTTACTTGTCCTTCAGGTGTAACCTCTGTGGGGGTAGGAAAGATTGGCCCTTCCTCTTGGGTGCCTGTGCAGGACATGACAAAGAAAATGAGAGATGTGACAGAGAAGGGACTTGTGTGAGGAGCAGGATCTGGGACGTGTCAGAAAAGAACATGGGAGACACAAGCAAACAGAACTTAGGAGAAGACTTCCTCTTTCCCTTCTCTAAAGATCAGAGGGGACTCTGTGCAGTCTGCCCCAAACCAGGAGGCCAATGCCACTTGTTGGACAAGGGGCAAGACTGGAAGGAGGGACGTGCCCTGGAGGCTTTGGGTGGGAGGATGTGGTTTCTTTCCATGTTATATGAATTTATTTTTGTCATTTCTAAGCCAGCATAACTCAGGGGTTTTTTGTCTCTCAAAACTTGGTTTGTAATCTAATAAGATACAATTTTAGAAATTCAAAAGCTTTTAGTATGCAAAGTTTAAAGGAAGAGCGGTAGGCAGTGTTAGTTCTGTTAATGGTCCACAACCACAAGCCCCACTAATTTCCTCAGGAACTTCCAGCTGAAACTTTCTCACCTACCTGTCACTCTGATAGAAATCCTTGTTCAGATCATCTGCTCTGGACATCTCTGAATTTAATAATCTTCCTGATTTGTTCCCAGCTTGCCTCTTGCTTCTGCAGTCTGTTCCTGTGGTCCAAATTACATCATACATTTTATTAGATCTGTTACGTTTTTTAAATTTGTTTTGCACTGCATTAAATTTTTGTACCTATTTGTATTTCTTCTCTCAGTGTCTTTCATAAAACCCTTCGTTTCATCCTCTCTTTCTTTTCTCTAATCATCTTTGCTGCCTCCAGTCTTCTTTACTTTCACTTAGGATTTTTCTTTGCTAATTTTCCCCAACTGATGAATTCTCTTTTTTTATGGGCAATGAGGAAAACAAAAGATTTGTCATTTGTATTTACTTGTGAAAGTGTAAACCAAATGGAGAGGGACAAAGGGGGAAATGTTCCATCTTTCCAGTGGAGGTGGTAGCTGGGAACACTTATGCTGGTCAGTGAGGTTGGCTAATTTTCAAAAACACTCTTTCACGGAGATGGAAAGGTGCTGAATACGTTCTTTAATTTGGTTGAATGTTTTTCTTTCATTTTAATGCTTGGAAGCTCCAACAAATTTAGGAAAAGTGAGTCCAATCATAATTTCCTGTGTTGGTTCTCTGAAGTTTAGGGCTTTGGTGCTGTATTGGTGCTTCTGTTCAGGAGATGGTGACAACTCCAGGGATATGGAGAGATTTGAAAATAAAATATTTCTGTGTTAGATATGGAAATTTTAATTTTTGTAAGGTTTCAAGTCTATATTAGTAAAGTCCAGTTGCTACAATGTATTATGGAGTGTAACTCAAGAGCCACTGCGCAATCCAGTTTTAAATGCAACACACTGTGAGCCTGCTTTCTGAAGGCTCAGTGTAATTTTTATGACAGAGCTTTTATATAAGATGATTGCATTTGGCTTAAAACTGAGGCCAGTGGGATTTCTGTGAGTCTGCTGATTTTCTGCTTTCCTCTTAAATGCATCAAAGCCCTGTCACACAGCAGCCACTTACAGCACATGCACTGGGATTTTTGTTAACTTTAGAATTTGAACATGAAAAAATCTTGAGCAGGAGACCTGCAGAGAATACCCTGAGAAATGCTGTCTGTGTTCCACTGCTACAGCTCTGGTACTCAGGGATCTGTACTCCATGAATCCAGGTTGTTCCTGGGGGTCACATAGCCCTGGGTTTGCTGCGTTGCCAATACTAGAATAATAATGTTTTGTTTAAAGCTGCATTTCCTAGAATTATATTTATTGTCACCATCTCTTGTTGTTTTTTTTAAATACTTTGTTGTTGTTACAGTTGAAAAGAAGTATTTAAAAATGTGTTTAAAGTGCTTCTTAAAACCAGGACCAGAGAAAAGCAGTTCTTACTCCAAACACTGATCAGTTTTGGGAACACACTCATGGCTCTGCCTGTTTGGGTTGTGTAACTTGGTTGGGATGTGTGTAAAGTCAGAGCAGAGCCCTGTCTGGATTACAGCCATTCTCTCTACGTGGGATTTTTAGTGAACAAATGCTGGCAATATCTGAAGTTCTTGTTCCAGGATCTCTGACAATTTTCACTGAATTTACATTTTGTCCAACTTTCTAATAGGTGATTACAGCATTACAGAACAATTCTGTATGGCTCGCATAGCGGTTTATATTATGGTCTGCTCAGGAGCTAGATAACATTCTTGCTCAATAATAACAATTCTCCTTTCAGAATCTTGTTAGTACTTCAAAACCTGAGGTAGTTTAGCTCAACCCTGTAGGTACCAGCTGTTTGTGCTATTTTTTCCTTCTTCAGTTAGGTTTTTGTTCTTCACAGATATGACTGTAACAGTAAAAGGCTTTCTTTTATCAGTTTAAAACTGCTTTGTACTTTATTTATCTTATCTCCTTGGTGTAAGTAAGTAATGTTTAACTGCTACTCAGGTAATGTAGCTTCTCAAAGTACATAAGATGACAGCCTTCTATGGTAATAAATCATGTATTAGTCAGTATCAGGTTAATTTTGAATTCCCAGAAGAAGTGCTGTGGAATGCTCTGTAAGTTTCATGGAGATGTAGGGTCTCTCTTTCTTCTTATTAAAGATTTTTAATTTTCCAGTAAACAGTACTTTAATTTTCCAGTAAATAAGTACTTGGAGAATAGTAGACATGTCTGTATCTTAACTTGGCAGGATTGTTTTGAAAATATCAGGCAGACATCTCAACATGTTTTTCATGGTTCCACGAGCAGCTCCCACAGACATGGAACCACAGTGGCTGAGTCTCTCACTGCAGGTTTTGTTACAGAACACTGTCCTATATTAACTGCTTTCTAAAAGGCCTTTCAAATCTCTAAGAGAGCAAGTTCTCGCTCATGTATGAGATAAAGGTACATAAAGTATTTTGTGTTTGCATTCTAGCTCTTCTGCAAATGAAAGATAAGAAAGTTTCTCACTCTTTTGGGCTATGACACTATCTCTCTTGTCTTTCCATCATTGCTCCTAATTATTATTTATTATTAATACAACCATGCAATTTTAAATTATTGCTCCCTCTCAGTGGGATTTGGAGTTCATCTTAAATTGCTAATTTCTGGAGCCATTTGATTGGACTCTGAGCAAGGGAAGTCCTGGCCTTGATCACCTCCTGTGATACAATGTCATGGATTTGGGGTTTGTGGATGAGAGGAGAGCAGTGGATGGTGGCTTTTACTCAATGGTAGCTGGCTTTGACACTCTTTTCCATAGGTGCTGCTGTGTTAGGTTGCTACAGGCTGGATGGGTGGGGCCCCAGGAGGGTGGTGGGGGTAGCTGCTCCCCAGACAGAGGTGAGCAGATGGTTTCTTTGCTGTTTTGCAGGAAAGAACTGGGACCTGACAGCAGCTTTGAATGACTATGAGCAGCTGCGGCAGGTGCACACGGCCAACCTGCCCCAGGTGTTCAATGAGGGCAGGTTTTACAAGCAGCAGGAGCCAGAGCAACCTCCCCAGGTGACCAAGGCTGAGAGGCCCTGCCTGCAAAGGCAGGATGACATCGCCCAAGGTAAGAGCTCCTCTGCAGGGCTTCAAGGGACAGGTGGGTCTCTAACCTGTCTGCTTGTGAGCTGTGCTTGGCTGCAGAGAGTGGGAGGCCATGTGCCAGCAGCCTGTGAGCTGTGTCATTGTCACGGGGCTCAGAGCTGCTGCTAGACCCTATTTTTCATGTTTTGGTGCTTGTGAGCCCTGCCTCAATTCTGCAAGTTGTTTGTTGTTTTTTTAGTGTGTGATTAAAGTACAAAATATGTTGTCCCCAAGCAGTCCCATGGTACTCATGAAAGGAGTTAATTAGAGGGTGTCACAGACCATTCTGTATATAGTTTTCTATGAAAAACTTGTTTCTTATTGAGACAAACAAAAAGGTTTAAAAATCTGTATTACACTCTTTACATTCTTACTCACAGTGTGTGAATAGGATGTATGAAGACTGTGAATAACTTTCAGCTTTAAAATGTCATTCTTTTATGGTTCCACAGAAACTGCCTCCCATCCCCTGCTGAATAGGAATTGAAACCTTAAGAAAAATTAGTCAACTACCTCTAACAGTTAATTTCCAGTACAAGATGATAAGCATTAGAATTTGCTTTTTTGTTTGCAGACCTCTTATGGGTGTTATTTCAGCTGTCTCTCAGACTGTTGGATTGCAGTTTTTTCTATGAATTTCTCAAGAAGCTGTAGTTTGCACCAAAATAAATCTGCAGGTCTGACAGCTTGTCATGTAGGCAGGTAATAGCAGTAGCCTGGTGATGGCTTTCTATACAGCCATTAAAAGGAACAGAAGGGCTTCCCTTCTCCTGCTGGCTCTTCCCTCCTATTGAACAGGAAATAGCATCAGTACTTAGGAGTTTCAGTAAAGCTTTTTAGAAATTGCTGACTTACATCAGAAGAAAAGGAACTGTGGTGCTTCCTATGACTCCTTAAAGCATTGAATGCAAATAAAGGGAGGAAGAACAGCACAGTTGATAAAAGCATGTCCCTTCAGTCTCTTTGGAATACAGTTTGCACTGAAATGTCCATTTGATATTTAGTGGGGGCAGTGGATAGTGTGGGGAAAGTCTGGCCTTGACCACCTGGACTGACAGGAATTCAGCTGCCAACTCAGTGTGTAGCTGAGGATCTCATGGTCAGAGAGCCACCTCTGACTGACAGGGGGACCCAGGGGTGTTCAGGGAGGAGCAGAGAAGGGAAAGGAGCACCTTGGTTTGCACCAAGGAGTGGAGGATGCAGCCAGCAGGGGAGGGCTGTGCTGGGAGGGGTCATGGAGTGGCAGCGAGGCAATGTCACATGGAGATGCTGCCCTCTACGTCAGTGCCCCTGCTTAAGGGATTTAGCTGAGACATACAGGGAGAAGAAAGAAATGCAAAATCAAACCTTCTACCCCCTCCCTCGATTTAGGATAATTTAGGGAGTGCAATTTAACTCTCAAAATTAGAAAGTCTTCGATCCATTAGAGAAACAAAAGTTCACAAACGGCGGGAAAATTAATTTTAAATAACCATTAGTCAGTTTGAGATGTCTTAAAAACACTGTTAGTGATAAGTTGTGTTAAAGTAAACTTTAATTAGGTGTTCAAAACATTAATTGATTATCATCTGTCTGTCAATAAGTTTTTATTCCAATGAATCTTTGAAAACTTAAGATACATCACGAAAAATTTTATGCGAATATTTATCTTTCATATTTTGTTACTTTTACTGCTGCTCTGTTTTGCTAGAAGGAGAGTCAGGTTGCTCTGACTTGCCAAATGTATTTGTAATAGGAACAAGCAATCTTTTACAGTAGGAAAATAACCTGGAAAAGGTAGCAAACAAGACGTGGAATAAATTCCTAGTGAAATGAATGTGCCTTGGCATCGCAGGCCTTTTATGCAGTGGTACAGGCTGTAACTTCTCTTTGATTTCTCTACAGAAAAGCGTCTTTCCAGAGGGATTTCCCATGCCAGCTCAGCCATAGTCTCCCTTGCTCGTTCACATGTAGCAAATGACTGCAGCAATGAGCAGTTCCCTTTGGAGATGCCCATCTACACATTCCAGCTGCCAGACCTGAGTGTGTACAGTGAGGACTTCAGGAGCTTCATTGAGCGGGACTTAATCGAGCAGGCCACCATGGTTGCATTGGAGCAAGCAGGTGGGTGACACCTCAGAGTGTCTGTCACCATGGCTATCAGTAGGTAGCCAATCCAACATTTGGGTTGGCATTTCTAATCCTGCTTCACTTCCAGAGCTTGCACATCCTGCCTGGGAAATAAAAGCCAGAGAGTAAAAGCAGCTACTGTGTTCTTTGCCAAATGACACGTATCCCAATCGTCTGTTTCTTTTAAAACATTATCGAAAAAACTGTCAAATTTAGTTAATAAAACAAATAAATTGGGAGAGGAAGGAAAGGACTGATGGGGAAATCATGCAATAGAGAAGGGCATGAGTCTGGATGGTCAGAGGGTGTTGGTACTTCCAGTTCTCATGAGGAAATTACATTGCAGTGACTATGAAAGAAAACGTCCTCAAGTTCTCTTGCAGCTTGAGAAAATGGTTTTTAGATGTGTATTTAGTATTTTTTGTAATGAGAAACTACATAATTTTAAAGTAATACTTTAATATTGCCATAGGGAAAAAAGTGTAGATATTTCAAATTGTTAAATTTAAAATGTTAATTCACATCTATTAGTAGTTTAAAATTTTAAGCCAATTTGGAAGGATATGGAGAAATCTATTTAAAATTAGTATTGATGCCTTATGAAACAGCAGGAGTGCTAATGAACCATGAAATGAGCACATCTGTATAGTGAAATGCCCAACCCTGGTGATATAAAAGAGTTGTAAAATCAGATTTCATGGTTATTTATAGGATATGGAATAGACAGTTGACTTTTTTTTTCTGTGTGGATTGCTCTACTGGCTTGTGTAACACTCTAGATTGATGTCAGGTTCATTCTCCAACCGTGGTCCACTGTGTGAGCCCGAACTGATAAAGTGCATCTCTGGTTTGAGGCAGGAGCTCTGCTCATCTGCTGTCCCACTGAGTACTTAGGAGTGTTGTCATGTGTTCTTTTTTGGCTTTGATAATTGAAAAGCCAGACATACTCAGATAATAGCCTCAAACAGTACATACTTAACGAAAAAGAAACAAAACCTACAAACAACCAAAATAACCCCAAGCAGTATTCAGAAGGCCTTTTGCTGGGAGAAATAACAGTGTAAAATAAGATAGGAATGCTACCAGGCAACTATGAAGCATGAAAACTGCAAATCACCTATCAAGAAAATACATCCAGTTTCTCTAAGAACTAACCCAAGGAGGACTGGGAAAAACTAGGGTAGTTCTTCTTCTGGCAGCTCTGCCAAACCCTCCCAATTCCATAGGGGTATCAGAAGATACCTTGGTACAGTACCATTGGTGACCTAGAGAATATATGAATCTAGAGCTGACATCCTCTAGTCCATACAGAGCTGGCTGGTTTTGAACTTGAAATGGCTGCAGAAACTACCAAAATTTGCTGCCTCTTAGCATTCCTCTCTCAAATCTCTCTGAAAATTAGAATAAATCATTTCTTACTTTCTTCACATTAATTAGGGCAGTAACTTGACACACACTGGAAAAGTCCCTTCATCCCCAGAGCCTCTTGCATCCTGGAAAGGAGAGGGTTTGACCATTTGAAGTACTTAGGGTTTTGATCACAGGTGTCTTTGTAGCCTATATAGACTTAATTTACTTTGTGAGCCTTTCATTCAAATAACCTGGAACTTCCTGGGAAACACCTGTATTTCAAGTGAGTTAAACAGAGCAAACAGTTTGCTTAAGAAAGTCATGTAAGGCTTCGTAGAAACAACCTTTTTGTCTTTGTTTTAAATGTAAAGATAGTCAGTTTCCTGCCTATTTTATTTAATTTATTTGTTGTACAAAATGAAGAGAGTGAACTAAAAGGAAAGTCACATAGTACTAAACCTGTTATTGTCTTCAACCAACAGTTTGACTGTGGTTTGGTCAATAACATAAAAAAACCTAAAAGATGAGGTGCATTCCCTGCAAAGAGACTAAAATCTATTTCAAACTAAATCCCATGAAGGACAGTAGCTTTTGTAGCTGAGGGTGGGGATGTTGTTAAAGGAAAAGGGAGTGTGCTTAGGTGTAATGCCATGAATTTCAAGGGAAAAGAAATAGAAAAGAAGCTGATTAGGCAACAGGAGGAGGAAATTTGCTAGGAACTAACAGCTTACTACTCCCAAAGCCTGGACTGGAAGAGCAGAATTGCCACTAACAGTGTCCCATGTGGGTTCTGAAGTGGCCATATGAGCTGGGTGTCTGTAAAAGCCTGTAAGGTTTTTATGTTCTTTTTTTATATGCTTAAACTCTTGCTACCTTGACATCTGTATGTGACAGAACGTCCTGGTTACATCCTATCTGTATGGAAATTCAGAACAAAATTCCTGAATTACTGCAAAGTGCTGTGGGAGATGATAAAGGCAAGGCCCAGAGAAAGTATGATTTACTTACTCCCACTGCTGCAGTGTATTATTTAATCCTTAATATGATTGCTTTCCAAATATTCCTCTGGAAGGATAGAATGCATCACATTCATAAAAACATTTTGAGGTTTTATCCGTCTTGTAAACTCAACTGTTGATTATTGCCAGAACTGGAATGAGGTCAGCTTGTGAGTACTAGGCAGACTGATCTCTGTGAGCTTGGGCAGTAATTGCTGTGGTTCTTCAACAGAGGATGGCTCGAGGTACTGGTAATATTAAATGAAGTCTGTGTGAAAGCAATTCTATAATTCTAAATATTTTGCTGCAGCAAGTTGATTTTTGTTATAGACACATGCTCCCCTGTGTGTTGTTAATGTGTGGGTTGACACAAAGAGAGATATTATGGAAACTTCTGCTGTACTGAAGTATTGTGTTTTGAAAAACAGTACAGGCAGAGGAATGACTGGTCTAACACAGTGTTTTTAATTGAAAGAAAAACTAGTTCTACTGCAGTGCTGAAATAAAATTCAATGTAAAAAGTACAAGTATACTGTATGAACGTCCAAGAACTCTTTTCCTACACTTTTCTTTCTGTGCTCATGTTTGTGTTTTCTAAGAAGGATTTTATACAGCTACAGTCAAAGTAAACTGCAATATGCTTTTAAGCCTAAGGGCTTCATGTCCCCCAAACCAATCCACCAAAATTGTGGAAATGTTTGATCTTAGTTTTCATTTAAACTCCATCTTCCTGTTTTTTCTGTTAAGGGACCCACTATGATCACTAGATTTGAAAAATGAAAATGTACCACTTTTTTGTTATAATCCAATAATAAACCCATATCTGCTGTTTTTGCAGAATGCACTTGATGGAAGATCACTTTTATAGTAACCTCCTGTTACTCAAAAGATTCACAAACACCAGACTTTGACATTTCTTACCAACAGGTGTTAGTTAATCTGGAAAACAGTGCCACTCATTATTTCTTTAAGTCCTACCTGAGGTCTGTCTGTTTTCAGGTCTTCTAGCTATGCTTTACACAGCACCTTGGTGTAACTTATTGCTAAATATGATTCCACCAAAACATTCTGCTAAAAACAGGTGACAAGTTGTTATTTCACCGATGCAGAAGTTGCTAAAAATGATCTTGTTATTTCCAAAGGCTGTCTAATAGTGCTTGAAGTTAAGCTTCTTTATTGCATATTTAATTTAGAACTCAATAAGCCTAGTCTGAGGTGTTGTGCATTTACAAACCAGCTAAAATCATTTGAGGATTACCAGATGTGCTTATTGATCTGCTATACATCTTACAGTGTGGTACTCCATTTGACTAAATGCAATTTAATTCCATAGTACTAAGTACTAATAACTGAAATAACTGGGGTACATAATAAATATTGCTACACTGTTTTCCCCCTAAACTGTATTACCTGTAGTTGCAAATAAACTCCAGTGTAATTTTTTAATAAAAACTTTATTAATAGAGAGACATTTATTTGTTGTTTGAAATTCCTTCTGTTTTGGGGGTTTAACCTTAAATGCAAGACTGTCTGTACAAATATATAGATGCTATTTCCCCTCAGCTTGAGAAACAGAGGGAGAAAAAGTCTGCCTATTGCATTATTCATTCAATTATTCACTTGTGCATTAGCCACAGACCTGCCAAGTCTTGGGAAATGTACCAGCTCTACTCATCCCTGTTAATCATCTGCTCTTCCTCATCCCCAGGCATGTTACACAATTACCCCCATTTGCTTTCTTTCTATTAGAAGTGCTCACATGACCTTTTAACCAAGACTTAACACTCCAGTTTGCTACCACATGGCAACCTATGTGCCAGGAATTACCTACTTTTAGTGTGGGCTTGGGCAGTGATAGTCTTCATGACTTATTTCTTCATTGAATATCTGTCCTTTTGCCAGGCTTTTCTAGAACCTATCTCTGATTTATAATCTGTTAAACGTGCTTCACATAGTAATGAGGGATAAGTGATTCTCTAAGTACTCCCAAAAGATAAAGGCCACATTCTCTACTATACCTCAGGCTATGCTTTGGTGTCATTTTAATTCTCTGGTAGTGTAGCTATTTGTTTTAGTAGATATAATAATGATTTACATTATGGGAAATGAGAGGAGAATCAGCTGTTGAAACAATCCATCTGATTGAAATAATTTACTTAATAAACTTACCTTTATAGTAACATATCTTGATTACCACATACATATTACTTCTGTCTTTTGACAACAGAAAAATTCCTTTATTACCTTAATGTAATCTTGTCATGTGCATGTGGGAGGCCAGTGTCGATTATGTTTGGGAACTGACAGCAAAGCTCATAATGGTATTAAGGCAATAAACTCCTTGGAAATCCATCCCTTGATGCAGCATATGAGACTGGAAGATGCAAATTAATTCAAGGTGCTCTCTTCCAGATTCATGTAAAGAATAGTTTATCTGCCTCATTTCTAATCTTTTCAGTTTTGACTTCTGATATTCCATTTAAGCTTATTTGGTAAAGAGGATGTTCATGGTTACCCCTCCTGCTCTGTGTTTGCCTGTACAGAGCCCTGCTCGTGTTCCTGTTCCTCTCCCCTGTAACAGGTGTTTCCTTTCCAGGACGCCTCAACTGGTGGTCCACAGTGTGCACGAGCTGCAAGCGCCTGCTGCCCCTGGCAACAACGGGTGATGGAAACTGCCTCCTGCATGCTGCCTCTCTAGGTAAGGGCAGTCTGGGCAGGAAACCTGCCAGGAGTATTCACTGCTCTCCTCTATCCCCAGCCAAAGCTCAGAAGCACAAGATGCAAAGATTTGCATTAAAAGTCTGATTCTGGAGCAATATGTTCTTCACATTTCACTGTAGTGTTGTTTCCCTCAGGCATGCCTAAAGCAGGAAAGGAAAAGGTTTCTCAGGATATAAAAGTATAACTGGAACAGCATCCAAACCCATGTATCACAAACACCAGTGATCTGTATTTTCCTCATATTTTTCGTGTTCCCTGCCTAACAGGTCTGGAACAGGCAAATTCCAGGTGCTTCTGCACGATTGTTCTCATAATGTGCAAGGAATTTCATTTATTTACTTGATTTTCTTCTAACAGTTTTCTGGCATATGTGAAACAGCATTTGGGTGAATTAAAATGATTTCCAATAGATAAATTAATTGTTTCTACAAGATTTTTGAAGCCTTTCTGCAAATCAGTAGAAACCTGTGAAGCTGAAGGTCTTTGATGTGCTTTCTACATCCTAACCTATTATGAGGAAAGTTAGATTTTGTTGCATTTGCTAAAATCTTCCACCAAAAGTACTCTGAAGAGTGACTTTTTAAAAACACTGTGATTTTTAATATTTTGAAGAGAGTCCTCTTGTTGAAAGAAGTAGTAGGAAAAGAGTTATTTCTGTTTCCAAGGATCCTTTTATCTTTGTCTACTTCATTTTATATGTTAATTACTGCAAATGTTTGGAGTATTTTGACCTGAGCCCAGCAGCTGACAGTGTGGTGACTGAAACATGGCTGACTGTAGGCACATGACTGGGGACAGCTCTGCTCTCTTTTGCTGTAGGTTACTATTCCCAACCATATAAAGATGTTTCATTATCTTAAAATGAACTTGAAAGCCTGTGCCTGGTTGTATTTTTAGACTTCCTATCATCTTGAACGCTCATCTCTTCATTTGGGTGTGGGAACCAAAGGAAATTTCCTGCTGTGTAGGAGCTGGAGCCTTCAGGGGCCACCACTGTCTGTGATTCCAAGAGGTGCCTGTAGTGCTCATTAACATCCTTGTGCCTGCTGGCAACTGCAGCTAAAACTAACCTGGGCACTGAATATTCCGTGGCTTGCAGCAAAGTTGGAGTTGCCTGCAAGCAAACACTGAACCAGCTCAAATTCTTGGTCGTTCCTTAATCAAAGTTGAAAATGTGTTAGAACTCCCTCTTGTTTATTAGCTTATTTACAATTACTCTTTCTTTAGGAAACCTTAAAAATAATGATTTTTTTTGCCAGGGAGAATCTTCAATTATATATTAGCTATTTCTATTTCACTGTAGCTTCTTTAAAACTGGATGTCATCTTGTGCTGCCTTAGGGATGTGGGGATTTCATGACCGGGACCTTGTTTTACGGAAAGCCCTCTATACTATGATGAGAAGTGGAGCTGAAAGGGAAGCACTGAAAAGAAGATGGAGATGGCAACAGACTCAACAGAATAAGGAGGTCCGTATGGCCCAAAGACAGCCTTGTTAATATCATTTAGGGTTAAAAGCATTCTTCTGAAGCTTGCTGTGAAAGTTTTAATTGCTATCAAATTCATTGTGCTGCCATTTTGTATGGGGAAAGAGATACTTGTATCTAAAATGTTCATATCAGAATGCAAATGTGTTTGTAGCTTTGTGGGTATAACTATGCAGAGTTTTGTGCTTAAAAGGTCTAAGATTAATTTGGAACCTGTAGAAAATTAAATGTGTAATTTAGCTATCAAAAACATTAAAAAATGAGTGGATGAAATCCACAAAAGAGAGAGAAACCCATTTAGGAAAGATATCCCAGAATTGTGAATTAGGATTTTTAGAGCTGTGGCCAAATATTAAATGGAAGTGTTCTAACTAAAATCATCTGTAAATTTGGGTTGACTTTTAATTAAAAGCTGTACCAGCAGCGTGTTACTATTTCCTGAAGATGTCTGTGCCTAAGCAATGGCTAGAAAAGCCAATTTCAGGAGCAATCCTGAAGGCAAACAAGTGAATGTGCTAACTCTACAGTTGGTAGTTTAGATGTTTTTAATAAGTTAATACTAGTTTAGATCTTTATAATAAGTTTATACTCTTTCACCTCAGTAGAAATGTTGAACTATTAATGGTCCAAGATACTGAACTGAGTCATGTGTGAAACTCCAGTTAGTTGTAAGCAGTGCTGCAGAGCTCTGCTTACGCTGTGTCAGCAGAGTGGTGACAGCATTTCCTTCTGTCCCATAGTCAGGTTTGGTATACACGGAAGAGGAGTGGGAGCGAGAGTGGAACGAGCTGCTCAAGCTGGCGTCGAGCGAGCCTCGCACACATTTCAGCAAGAACGGGGGCACTGGTGGGGGGTAAGTGCAGAGTGTGACACAATCTCTCAGGCTTTGTTCTCAGTAGGAAAACACAGCACAACGGAGTGAAGGTGTTCATAGCACCACCAAACTGCCTTTGTGACTGTTGTACTCTTTTGGCATGGCAGAATTATATGAATATTTAGCATTTTGATGAAGTTTTCTTGTACAGTTACCACACTAACTTGAGGTTACTTTGTATCCAAAAGAGTCTTGTTTTAATAAATCCTAATTGCTTTGCTTGTGGAACAAACATGTTGGCAGTATCATTTAGCTTTTTTTCAGGAATATATTTGTGAAAAGGTTTGGGATGAAACAGTATCTACATTTAAATACCCCTGACCCACACTTAGGATCTGCTTTAAATAGACCCTGTGATAAATCATCCCTCACTTCCAGTGCAGTTATCCCCAAAGGACAGGATTATTGACCAGAATGCAGAAGCTTTAGGTTTTGTGTCTAGTGTTTATCACTAAAAATATTTAATGTTTACTCAGTGCATAATTTTCTCTAGCTACTATTTTCCCTGGAGAAAATAATGTGTGGTGGTAAGTAAACTGACAAAATAAGGCATACAGCATGATGAGAGTAACAAAGTTTGTAGAAAATACTCCTTTGGCTCGGAAAGAATATTCTATTTTCCCTTTAACCCTGTGATGTTAAAGATAGGTAATTTCAGGAATTCAGGAAGACTTTGCTTAGAAAATTGTCAGCCACAGTGTGTCTCATTTTCTTCTATTCTGATGCGAAAAAAAAAGATTAATTTTAATTTTAATGTCCAGTTTGTTTCCTATGTTTGTAGATATTTTCCTGTTGATATGGTTCCGTTTTCTAATGCAGTTCAATTTGTATTTCTATTAAATCTGGTCATTCAGCCCCAGTTTTCTCTGGTCTTGTTCCATTTCATTCTGTGTGTTCCATGTACCACGTATTTTCAGTACCTTCTAGTCAGAGATGCCCTCAAATGTTATCTTTGCCAGGCAGTCAACGTACAGTTCCCAGGTACCTACACAGGGAGTAGCACTAGTACATAAATAATTTTCTCATCATAGTTTGCATTTATCTTTTTTTCTAATCAAAATAAATACAAGTAGCCAACAATTAATTTTTCCTTTGGAATAGTGAAAGATAGATCAGGCAAGAAACTTCTCCTGTTAAAGATGTGAATGTGTGCTTCTCTTTACATTCATTCCAAAGACAGAATGAATGTGGCAGAATGAATTATTTGCTCAGTTTAATGAGCCCGTGTTCAAAGTAAGGCCCTTGACAACGAAAAGGAATATCAAAATAGTATTTTTGAGATGGGATATATTATGTCCTCTAGTTAGGTGCTATATTAAGCAAGCTTGCACATCAGTCTTTGAACTGTAGATGAGACCTTTTCCTTTTTTGTCAGAATTAGCTGAAGCATCAGAAGTTGTATCTACTTCAAAAGAATTCAGTGACAAACCTAAGGCTGGAATTGTGCTGCCTCATTCACCTGCAAACTTCTTTTAGTTATTTTTCAGAGTTAACTATGTGCAAAGGAAATCAGCAATTGTCACTAAATTTCCAAAGATTTCTCCTTTGAGGACACTCTAATTCTGAGGCTGGGAAGTTGGAAAAGAGAAAAAGGAAACACAGAAAAACCTGGTCCTTAAGATCTTGTTTCCAGCATGTAAAGCAAAGCAAACTTATGAAGCAAATTCTTGTTTTGAAACAGATTTGCACATCTTCCTGTAAATGTAAAAAATGAATTCTAGATTAACATAATTGCTTCATTTATCTCCCTTTACAAGCAAAAGTAGGGACACTGAATTGAAGGAACTGCATTGATAAAAGGAAAATATCTGGTACCCTGTGTATTGTTAAGAACCTAACTATTGCCATCCTGCTCAAAAGAAAATTCTAACCCCTTCCTTCACTGTGCAATTGTCAGCCAGAACCTGTTCTTATGTGAGAGTGAATATCACTGTTGTTATTCACTGTTGAAAACCCAGGTTCTGTCGTGGTGTGAGCTCATACAGACCCTGGAAGTGGATGGTATTTGTACTTTGTCCCCTCCTAGCTATGTCTGTGCTGTTGGCATTATCTTATTAATAAATTCAAGGGGTTCAAATTGGGGAAGAAGGGAGGGAATACTGCTGTAATCTTCCTGTGTGTCATAGGAGTTGAGTTGGAGGCAGAAACCCAGAACATTTAAACAGGAAGTACCTCTCAAATGCAAGTGTCCTCTGAGGTTTTGGACTTAGTTTGGTATTCAGAGTGCTTCAGCAAACAGCTCTTCACACAAAACTCCTGCAGCCATGCAAGATATCCCACCCTCTACACAACTTAGACCATTTAACAGGTCATTGCCCTAAAATGATTTTTATTTGATCTGGTGTCTGTTACAGGAGTGCTATTTCTTTTATTGTTCAGTGTATGCAGCAATTATAGGGTGCAGATAGAAATAGTTCATTGTAACATATTTATTGATTATTAGTTGTAGTTTCTAAAGGTTAATACCCCTTTCATCTGGCCTATTCTCATATAAAGCGCTGAAGCGAAGCACAGCCAAACAGCTGCAGTGATTCAAAGATGGAACCCAAAGCATTCACAGGCTGTGTTTCCTTTCCTTCAGTCAATTCAATATACCTTTTTTTCCTTGAAGAATGAAAGAGAATGTTCCACTACTGTGCAATTTCCTGTGTTTGAATTGAAGCCCATTGCTGACAAACACTGTAAGGAAATCAAAGGAGAGGTTCCTACACCTACAGCTGCAGCTGTGGTCTGTGCTGGTTTTCATTTGGGGATTGTTAAGCAGGAAAAGAAGGGTGTCAGAAGCAGAATGGAGGCAAACTGAGCCCTGAACTCAGATGTCATTCTGATATCCTGCTTCTGGCAAATCACCAGGTTGAAGAACTTTATCCCTGTCATGTCATTTCAGTGCATCTCAGCTGTCTGAGGGCATGGGTCTCTTGCTCTGTGTGAATCCCAAAACGAGGCCTAAACTCTGAATAGCTGTTAGAGTCTGTTGGACTGAGAGTCTGGAGCTGGGTGTGGGGAAGGAAAGCAAGGTTACCATAGGGAGCTCTTAGAAGGAAAACCAAGGACATGAGAACAGATCTTGCTCAGAGTTTACAGGCGAGAGAGCAGCAGCCAGCCAGGTGGAACAGCAGGGTAGGTGACTTTCCCCTTCCAGCTTTTTGAAAAAGGTTTTCTTTCATTCCTGGCTGCAGTACAAATTGGATTTTCCATAAGAGAGGGAGTCTCTTTCGAGTGCTGAGACAGTGTCTGCTGTGTTTGGACTGGAGGTACCAGTGGTCCTGTAGGTCAGACTGAGATTTTGTTTTTATCTGTTTTTCTTTTTATTAGTAATTTGCTCTTAGAATCGCGATAATTTATTTAGTCAGAATGCTCTGGTTGAGCAGGATTCTGCAATGCAGATTTACATGCTCTTAAATATGTGGATTTCATTATTTAAAGTTAGCTTTACATGAACACAGGGATTCATTTCAGTTTCTTAACTTTTCTTTGCTTCCATGTTTTATTGATGAAATAATTTTGTCCACAATTTTCATAGTCTTTTAGACAGAATACATGTTTACATAAAAGATCCTGGAAAAAAATGGAATGATCAGTGGATCAAAGGATGTGGCAGGTTGCTATGGATACTTGTTAATGATGATTTTTCATTCTCATTAATCTTTAGGAAAATTCATGCTGAATCCTCAGCAAGTGGCACTGAAATAATATAAAATTGGCCACATGAATTACTGGCTCTGATGGTAGGAAATTGAGCATTGGAAAGGCTTCCCAGAGAGGCTGTGAACTCTTTCTCCTTGGAGGTACCCAAAGGCTGTCTGGACACAATCCATGTCTTTGGGTGGCTCTGATGGAGCAGGGGCTGAATAGAGCTCCCTTATCAGCACAGCCACTCTGATCCTGTGGCAGTGAGCAGTGGAATGTGTAATAGGAGAGAAGGGTTTGAAATGTGTGAATATGATCACAGATAGTGAATCAAGCAACGTGGGGATGTGATACTGAAGAGGAAAAAAGCCCAGTGGAATTTCGGAGTTTGTGCAGTCAGGCATGGCATCAGCTGATCAAAGGAATAGAGATCCCTCTGATACAGCTGCATCTGGAATATGCCTTTCACTTCTAGAAACCTCATTAACTAGGAGATGAGGAATAATTAGAGGATTTGAAGGAAAAAATTAGGATTGATAGGCTGGAAATACTAATGTGAGAAGATAGCTGGAAATCTTTCTGGCATATTGTCTTGCCAATAACATGATTCCCCTGTGTTGCTTCTGGCTGACAGATTACTCTGAGGTGACAGAATGGACTGCAAATACTGAAAAGCTGTCACAGCCAGCTGTGGAGAAGAGTTCCATAAGGAATAGGGGAAGAAATTGCAAAATGGGGAATTTGGTTTGAACATCAGGAAAAAAATTCCTGATGAGTCTGGATAGCAGGAGGAGAGAAGGAGAGGTGTCTCACTGCTTGACCAGTGAATGTCCTGCACCAGCCTGCTGGTGATCATTTCCATCCTGCTGTGCTCCTAGGCTGGGATGAAAGATTTTAAAGTGAAGTTCCAGGGATGGGCTGGATGCTATCAGACCTCTGAGAGGTTGCTGTGTTTGTCCCACACACTTTGGAGCAGTGTCCAGACACTTCTGCTCTGTTACTATTCTTCACATATACAGAAAATAACTGCAGTCAGTTCTGGAGGTTCCTTGCACACCTGGCAGGAAGAGGACAGGTGCTGCCTCCATTTAAGAGTGTGCCTTTGTCACCTTGCCCACCTTTATTTGTCAGGGCTCACAAAAGCTGAGCTCTGGGTGTATTATATTTTCAAGTGGCACTCAGCAGTGAATCTTTACTTTTGTCTGCTTCCCACGACCCTACCATTTTTCAGTCTCCATCCATCTAGTTTGTTTTTGTTTTCCAGGTAGAGGCAAAGCTTTGAAATGTGGTACTGACATTAATGACATTTAACTGGGAAAACAGAAAGGGGATAACTGAAACCAAAAATTCATTAAATTGTTTATGCAATTCCAAGAAGGGCTTGGAAATGTTCAGCTAGAGAATTGGGGACTTTAAGATTTATTCTTGCAGTTCAGATAAAAGAAAGACCTGTTTGGTAAAAAACTGACTTTATAGGTGGCTTCTAAAGGTGCTGGGCATTTCCATCTCCTGGAAGATTGTGGGGCTGATCTAAAGCATAGTGATACTAGTTGGAAAACTTTTTTTTAAAATACTGCTATTATTTTATTTACAAAAGTGCATTTTCCTTTCCATTTCTTTTTATCTACTTCAGTGATTGAAATATGGGTTTCAGAAGAGTGGGGATGTAAGGGACAGTGAAGAAGAAACAGCTGCTGGGGTGTGTTGATGCACCAAAGTCTCATGGTTGGTTCAAGTTGGTTCATAAGGTCTCAATGCTCTGTCTTCCAGAGTGGACAATGCAGAAGATCCAGTGTATGAGAGCCTGGAAGAATTCCATGTTTTTGTCTTAGCCCATATCTTGAGAAGACCGATTGTTGTAGTAGCAGACACGATGTTACGAGACTCAGGGGGAGAAGGTAAGAGCTTTTATTAGAGATCCCTGCACCTCTGTAAATTGAATCAATTGTAAACTGACACCAGCAAAAGACCCAGCTGTAGCATATCAGTGTTTGTGGCAGAGCTGCTGCCTTTTTCTGAAAGAAAAGAAAAAAAAAACGGAAAACACAGATTGATGCTCAATCCATTTCTATTAGATAAAAGTAAAAAGAAATACAGGATAATTATATCAGCCTTGCTGAAAATCTCCTTATCCTAGATATTTGCAATTAACTTAAATAACCACCAAATGATATAACCCAATACATTTCTGACTGGTCTGAGTGAACAAAGTTCTAATTTTGCCATATTATTTAGCTGCCCCTTAAAACTCTGCAGAAATCAATCTAATCTGACTTTGAAAAATTGAATTTTAAATGTGTGTCTTGGATTTCTGTTTTTAGTGACTCCTTTGCAGCTTCTCATTCAAAAGTTTCCAGAATATTTTATTCAGTTTGCACATGTGAGCACACAAATGTTAGATCCATATGTGGAGCCAGCTGGATGCTGTCTGAGCAGGACTCAGAGCATTAAATTCATCTCACTTTCTACCGTGAGGTAACAGAATTCTAATTCATGATAGGGTGTTACTTAATTAAACAGGGATGTTTGGCTGATTAAAGGAGGATGTTAAGCAGGTGTTGGAGTTTACAGAAATTTACTTCCACAGGAAAATACTGCCTAATTTCAGTTTCCATTGCAAATTCTTAACCACAAGGAATGGTTGTAGATTATTCTGTAGGTTATTGAAAAACACACCTGTAAGACAATGCAGTCACTGGTCACAGCCAGAACGAGAGGTTCATGAGGGGAACTAATTTTGCAAACATTTCAGCAATAAAGATTCATATTTTTGTAGCAAAAAGAAAAATAATTGGTTGGAAGCAAAAACATTGAGAGAGTTTTCCTGCCCAAATGTGCTGTTTTCCATAATTATATATATAAAAAAGTGTAGAATCTTTCAAAGAAAAATTTTGCCCCTCCAGATGGAGAATCCCATTCAAATTCTACTTGTAGGATTTTTCCAGTCTTTCCTTAACTTTATCATAGATACATACATCAGATATATACAATGTGTGTGATGAAATGTGTGGACTATAAACATGTTTATAATGTTTCTTATAGAAATCTGTTAATGCAAGGCACAAGCAGAGCATGTCACCAAAAGAACTGACAGTGTATTTACTGATGATTATTAGAAAATAGTTCTGCCCAGAAGCATTCCAGGAAGGTACAACTCTGCTTAAATGTGTGAGAGTCATCATTTGTTGTAAGACCATAATATCTTTACTAATAAACAATTAGAGCAAGGAAAAATACGTAAGAGCAGCAGGTTTTCCTTATTGTTCTTCATATATTTCCTGACATTTTTATAATGAAACTATGATGTTGTTGTGACTGTTTTCTGCACTGATTATCCCACTTTAAGCTACTCTCCTGCAGCTCTGACAATATTGCAGCACAGTTGTTTATACAGTTCTTGCCTGTTCTTTCACATAGTTGCAAAAATCTCCTTTTTCTCTGCAGCGTTTGCACCAATACCGTTTGGAGGAATTTATTTGCCACTTGAAGTTCTGCCAAACAGATGCCATTGCTCACCTCTTGTGCTGGCCTATGATCAGGCCCATTTCTCTGCTCTTGTCTCCATGGAACAAAAAGACCAACAGAGAGAACAAGGTATGCTTTAAACACAGCAACATTGGCATATATATTGAATACAGTGCACAAAGTACTTTCTTTTACCTGTAGGTGTATTTGTCTGTCAGAAAGGAAATAATACTCACTAAATTTTATTGCTGCATGTTTAGGAGTCTGAGTGGCCTAATCACAAGACAATGGCACAGTCCATTTCTTCCTTTCTAACAACTGGAATAATATCAGCAGACTGACAGGAACCTCATTTATCTCAGGCATATCTATCTGCCTTCAGTACCCGAGGTCTTACAAGAGCAGTAATGTTACAATAATGTTAAATATCCTTCTTGAAGTTAGCAACTGCCTTTCTGTAGGATCTTCCTACACCTGTATTCCCACAGGAAAGGTGCTGGGACAGAAACCCCTACCAGATATCAAGCACAGCATCAGAAGCATTAATTACTGACTTTCATGTACAAGTTCATCCAGATTAATTACAAGGGTCAGTGAATCAAAGTGGTGTTTGTTTTGTGTGACCTGATTGTACCTCTCTTACTTCAGGGCCTTAATTGCACAGGCCTCAGTTGTGTAGAGCAGCAGAGAGCATTTGGCATTTATTCTGGGATGAAGGGAATGCTGTAGCTTTCAGCTGCCAAGCCAGTTTCTGTTGGAGACTGCAGCAGTCCAGCAGCACCCATAGCATTGCCATTGTCCTCCATGTGCTGTGACAGGAGGGAGATTGGCACAGGGATACTCCAGCAGTGCCTGGGGTTTGCACCTTGCCAGCAGAGCGGCTCTGGCAGCTTTGGCACATGGCAAGAGAGAGCCACAGCTGTCAAGTGTCAGCACCAATGGCACAGGGGCCTCAGCACATGGGCAGATTTTGAGCTATCAGAATGCAGCTTAGAGCTGCACCTTCTTAAAAGGAGCATCCTGGAGAGCCAGGCCATTCATAACTTGCAGTATTCATGCTCTAACCAAGTGTCAGGAGTAGCATCTGAAAGTGTCTGAACTACTGCAGGTACATACACGTTTAAGCAGCTGCTGAGCTCTCTAGTGGAGGAGACAGTATGCCTGCATTTGAGAAATATGGGTGGTCAAGTAAACACTGACGTGAATGCCTGAAGTTCTGCTTTGGCATAGAGTCCAGTACCAGATCATTTAAAACACTACTATAAATAAAGAGAAAATATGCTAATATCCCCGTGTCTGGAGAGGATTTAAAACACATTCTGACACTTCTTTTTACACACAGCACACAGCCCCTGGCATTCTGATGGTCACCAGGGGCCCTCTTGTTTTGAAATCCAGTGTCTGATTAAAAAGGGGTAAATACTTTTATATTTATAAATAGGCTCTTCTGATGCAGATGTTTTGTGTCTTTGTTTATGGAAAACATAGACTAGGTCTCAACTGCCCCTAATATTGCGTCCTTGGCCTTGGAGCTTCCCACGCTGCTGTGCTTAGTCCCAGTAACACTGTGAGAGGTGTGGCAGTGGTTTTGAGCAGCGCTGGGTCAGTCTCTGTCAGTATTTGAGTCTTCTGGCATGTTCAGAAAGAGTTAAAGTGTTGTTCTTTTTAGATGAATAGTGGCACTTGAGGCATGAGGATGAGAGCTGGGAAGTGCTGGGACTTCTTCACAGCACAGAAGGCAGCACACCCAGCTAGGGAATGGCAGCAAAGTCCTCACTGTGTGTCTAAAACTGCCATGGACCAACCAGGGGCTGTTGCCTGTCACTTATCCCATCTGTTGGAATTAGGGCTGGTAGACTGTGCTTGGAGTAGTGTAGTTCCACCTATGAGCCACAGCCAAGTGGGACCAACACTGACCAAAGCTGCAGACTCTGCTGGGTGTCAGGAGGTGCTGCAGTCTGTGGGGTTTGCTTTAGAAATGAATGGGATGGATCTTGCTTGCAGTCGTGACATAAAAATACTTTTCTGTCAGGAACTTGGGGAAATCCTACATTAAACCCCAACTATCAAACAAAGTTCCCTGAGAGAAAACTGCACGGAAGACAGAATTTTTGAAGTCCCTCACTTTAGCAGATTTGTTTTGCATGAAAACAGCAGTGCTTCACACCAGCCTCAGATTATACCTTAGAACAGGGATAGAGTCAGCACTCAACTCAGTGAACACATTTCTGACACTCAGAATGTGCACAGGAGTTACGACAACAGTGACATGCTACAGACAATCAGCTCTAAGCTTTGTTTTGTACTTAACTTCGTATTTTAATATAATGGAGTATCCCTAAGCATTTTTGATAGGTATTTTCAGTATCAGTAGAAATAGCAAGCTTTAAAAAGGATTCTTTTAAATTTTGTCTTAAAAAAAGTATTTAACTATGTGAAAAGTAGTTAGCTTCAAGCTGCCCGTAGAGAGAAAAGTCACATTTACTTTTTGAAGTTTCTGTCCCAAAAAGAGACTGTTTCAACTCTCTGGTGGTTCTTTGCTCCAAACTTTCCATCATCATCTGTCCTAGGATTACATTCACAATTGCTTACCAGGCTGTACCTGTAAAACCAGGTGCTACCAGAACGGAACTGTTGTGTTATAAACTTAGAATATTACCCTTTCCTTAAATTTCCTTCTTTAAATGGTTGAGGTGTTGCGCTGCCAGGTCAGATGTCAGTCCAGTCAGTGCCTGCTGGTGACTCAGTTAATTGGCGGAATACGTGTTTCCCTTGCAAATCATGTTCAGTTAATTGTTTTCTCAGTTATTCCGGCCTCTTTGTTGCAATAATTCTATTGAATGCATTGGGATAAGCCCTCATATTACACCAGGGAGTGTTAGAAGTGTATTCATCTGTCGTATCTGCTGTACATTTGTGATGTTCCGCTGCCCCGGGACCTTGCAGCAGAGTGTATTCTGAACTGCAGACTCAGGCTCCGTGTTCGTCCCCCGGAGTCCCTGCGAAGCTCCGTGCCCGGGCAGGGTTGGTGTCCGTGCCGCTGCCCCCGGGGAGCGCCGCTGCCGGGGCCGGCTTTGGGCTCCGCCCGGGCCGAGCGCGGCAGTTCCCGGCGCGGCCGGCAGGGGGCGGCGCCCNGGGGAGCGGTGTCGGCCCCGGCCGCAGCCACGGGGCCGCCGAGCCGCTGCGGCTGCCGGGCTGAGGGAGCAGGCTGTGACCGAAATGCTGTGCCTCCGCTTTGACAACGGGTGTTTGCTGGGCTGCAGAAAGGGTCATTAACAGCATATAACCCCTAGTGCGGTCGGGTTTCAATAACTGAGTGCCATGATGTTTGGGTGGCTTCTCCAGGTTTCTTTGCCCTTGGATCGTCTGGAATGAATACCAAGGGCAAGTCCCGAAGAGTTCTAGTGCAGAAAGGTAAATGCCTTGATTGGCTGTCAGAGGAGCAGCTGCACCATGCTGAGGATCCTACCCAGGCCCTCTACAGCTTTTACTTGCTTTCCTAATCAAATGGAAGCAGATCGGCAGCTTTAAGTAAAACTGACATCGCTTTATTTCTTACTCTCTTCCTGGTGATGAATTATAGACACTCTGTGACATCTCAGTGTGGTCCCTGCATGCTGAGTATAAAGCAGAGTCATTAAGAGGCAGAGTCATTAGGGCAGAGCCTGAGCAAAGAGGGGAAAGAGCAGAAGGGCAAAACTCCTGGGCAGCGGTGCTGGGCTGTAAGAACAGTAATGGCCTTTGCACTGCACTCACTCAGAGGCCTCAAACTGACCTCTTAACACATATATATGTTGATCTTTGCTCTTCAATTATGTTAATTCAGTTTGAATCCAAAATCACTGTAGCTGTCTCTTGCTTTGTTTCCTAATGCTGGTATCAATATATTTTTATTTCTTTGACAGTACAAAGGTACTAAACTAAAAATAATATAATTAACAAACACGTGAATCCCTGATTCAGAGATAGGCAGGAATATTGCAACGTTTTATTGCTTTCTGCTATTCAAATGGCTCTGTCTCCAGGAAATGTTGATTGTACAGTACAGATGGCCATGTGGCTCTTCCCAGAGGTCTCCCCTCCTCCACAAGTGACTGTTGTTCACTCCAGGAGCAATCAGTGTATTAACCTCTCCCTCTTCTCTTTTATTGCACAAACATGGAAACAGGCAAATGGAGCCCAGTATAAATCATTTGTGGTGCTCTGGATGAGGCAATTCTGCAGCACAAATTCTGCCCTTCTTGATGCAGTGATTCTGCTTTTCACACTGAGTTTTTCCTTCTTTCTTGTCATTTTTGTTCCCTCCACCCCAATCATTGTTTCTTCTCTGCTTCAGCGGTGATCCCTCTGACTGACTCTGAACACAAGTTACTGCCTTTGCACTTTGCGGTCGATCCTGGGAAAGACTGGGAGTGGGGAAAAGATGACAATGATAACACCAGACTGGCCAAGTAAGACCTTTCTGTAACTTCGGTGTTAAGTACTAGAATGTCTTGAGCTGTATCTGGTTGGAGTACTGGGAGAGCTGCTAACAGCGAGGGCTTGGTTCATGTGCTCTGCTTACATGGCAGAAGACATGAGCGGGTCTTCAGCTGACAATCACAATCAGGCTGCTCTTACATCTCTCCCTGTTATGCACTATTGCTTTCTCTTTCAGGCTTTTTGACTGTTTGTTCCCTTCTTTTTTCATCTTTAGTTTGATTCTGTCTCTTGAGGCAAAGCTTAATCTTCTGCACAGCTACATGAATGTAACCTGGATCCGCATCCCATCCGAAACACGGGTAAGGTAAACTTGGCCCTTGGTCCCACAGCATGAGAGATACAAGGCACTGTAGGATAGGCTGCCTGCAAACACCTCAGTGTCCTGGCAGCAGGGACAGTCACTTATGGCTCACTGATGCCAGTGGCGCTTGCAGATTTTTCTGGTTATTTGTTTTAATAACACTGTTGCTTGTATATTTTTTGCTGAAATGTGTCTTCTAGTTTAATTTTTCTGTAATATATTTCAGTAGTTTGTGTAGTTTAAAGAAACTTTTTCTCACCATTGTTTTCTCAGAACTTTGTCTTGCTCTCCTGATGCCACTGTTAGGTCATCACTTTCTTTCTGAGAATGCATTTGCACCCATGGACAGCTCCCAGTTTAGAGTGGCTGACAGAAGGCCACAGACTGGCACTGAACTGGACCCTGCCTCTTCCAGAGAGCTGTTTTAGAACCATGCCCAGCTGGCACTGAGTCAGCTACAAATTTCTCTGCAAATTGCATTGAATAGATGGAGGGGTTGGGCTGGAGGCAAAAGGTTGCTAGGAGAGGATGGAAGTGATTTAGCCTACAGAGGTGAGGTTTGAGCAGAGAAACAGAACACAAAAGGAGAAAGTATTTTAACAAGCTGCAAGAGGGGGAAAATCTGTTTTTCTTCAGTTTCTACAGTAGTAGCTACCACATCAGAAAAAGGAGAGTCAAAATGGTCCTGCAGTTGTGAGTGGTGAGCCCTTGTGGAACCTGGGTTATCGCTCCCAGCTCACATTCGCTGCATGAGCATGGTCAGGTCACTGCAGCACTTTCCCCTCTGCTCTGTGGGAATAACATCTCTGCTCCCAGCTGGGTGTTGGGCTGCTCAGGGCTTCCTGGGAGAGAGGACATGTAAGTACCCAGGGACACAGGCAGGCAGGTATCTCTATACCAGAAATATATAAATGAACAGAGCTTACCCTTCTCCCATGTCTTTGTAGTCAGTTGAGTGTTTCAGATTTATCTTCAGCAGATTTTAGCTTCATGGTGCCTGAAAGCAAGGCTGCTCTGCAGGAGTAAATGAACAGAGTCCCATTTTAAAGTACCCTAGGATCCATGTTACTGCATTTTCAAGGAAGGTGTTTTATTATATTACCTAAAATATAAAGTGGAACTCAGACTTGTGACCAGTTTTACCTCATTGCCTTTCCAATAAATGTGAATACACATCATTGTATTCCTCAGCCTACTTGCTTGAATTTAATGTCTGATATTTCAGATGAGATGTTTAGCTCTGGTGCGTCATACCTTTGATTTTCATGCACCGGAGACCTCAAAAAATAAAAAGTCAGTTTAAGTAAGCTGGGTTTTGAACATAATCAATTTTGAAATACTGCTGCACACAGGTTTGTGTGCTGTATCCCCCTCATAGCTTTCAGCAGCAGCTCATTTTCCTTCCCTCGCATCATCCCCAGCTCTTACCCTGCGGGCTGAGGGACAGCCTGCCCTGCTGATCCTCCCTGTCCTGGCTCACTGGGGCACAAGGGACTTGCTTCCCCCCATGACTCAGGCATTGACTTTCACAGAGCCTGAGTGACTGACCTCCATTCTACAAATGTGCCTGAAATGAGCAAAAAGCTACTGTAGGAACAATAGTAAGCACAGCCAGAAAAGCTTTATTTAGTGATGAAATGAGTCAAAAATGTCAGTGCATAAATTAAAAAATATATTTAAAATCAATGTCAAAATCTGTGTTGAATTTGGGATGGGTATTTTTGCACCAGTTCCTGTATGAAACCAATTTTGCTGTATCTAATTACAATTCCTTTTCCATAGCAGGCCCCTTTGGCTCAACCAGAATCCCCTACAGCTTCAGCTGGAGAAGACGTGCAGTCTCTGGCTGACTCAATGGACTCAGACCGAGATTCCATCTGTAGTAATTCCAATGGCAATAATGGCAAAAACAGTAAAGAAAAAGAAAAGGACAAACAAAGGAAAGATAAAGACAAAACCAGGACGGATTCAGTTGCCAATAAAATAGGAAGCCTCAGTAAAACCCTGGGAATTAAACTGAAAAAGAACATGGGTGGTCTTGGAGGTCTGGTGCACGGGAAGATGAGCAGAGCCAATTCAGGGAATGGAAAAAATGGTGACACAGTAGAGAAAGTCAAAGAGAAGAAGTCCAAGTCTCGCAAAGGGAGCAAAGAGGAATCTGGACAGTCTGCGAGCACGTCTCCGTCTGAAAAGACCACTCCATCTCCAACTGACAGAGCCAGCAGCTCCCCCACTGAAAAGATGAACACTAAACCCTTCTCTGACAAGCAGTCTGACCCATGGAAGTACAGCACAGACGTGAAACTCAGCCTAAATATTTTGAGAGCTGCCATGCAGGGTGAACGAAAGTTTATTTTTGCTGGCCTTCTTTTGACCAGTCACAGGCATCAGTTCCATGAGGAGATGATCGGCTATTACCTGACCAGTGCCCAGGAGCGCTTCAATGCAGAACAGGAACAGAAAAGAAAGGAAGCTGAGAAAAAGGCTGCACTGAATGGCTCCTCTAGTAGGAAACTGGAGCCAGAAGCATTTTCAAAAGAAAAATTAGAACCATCTCCTCAGGATAGGGCATCACCCGTCTTGCCTCAAAGCCATACAACTCAACTGGTTTTAAAATTTAAAGACCGCACTAGTCCCACTCCCGGGTCCTTTTCTTCACCCAGCAACGGTGCCAAGAAAAGCGGCCCCATCCCGGTGTCTGCCCACTATAGCCATACCCCACCCGTTCAAAGGCAAAGTGTCATCCATTTGCATGACGTCAACTCCAAGCCATCGAGCTTCCAGGACGACACCTACAAGCCAGTGGTTGGCACCCTGAAAACCTGTGCCACCTACCCCCAGCAGAACAGATCCCTGTCCTCGCAGAGCTACAGCCCCGCGCGCCTGCCCGGGATGCGCACGGTGAACACGGTGGAGTCGCTGAGCTACGCCAGGCCTGCCGAACACAAGTCCCAGACCTACACAAACGGCTTCAACACCGGGGACATCAGAGACTGCTTGGAGTACGCTGACGAGGACGCTCCTCAGACCTGGCTCAACAACGACAAAAACCAAGGCAGAAGCACAGTTTGCCCAATATATTCCATCCAGCAGAACCGCTGTAAGAAGGAGAACTGTTCCTTTTATGGTCGTCCTGAGACTGAAAATTACTGTTCCTACTGCTATAAAGAGGAGTTAAAGCGCAGGGAGAGGGACAGCAAGGGACACAGGCATTGAGGATTCTTCCATGAGTTCTTAGTTTTACCGTTTTCTTACTTACAAAGTAAACAGTGTTGGATTGCAGTAAAAGGAATCCTTAAAAAGAGAATAAAGGATTGATGAGTAAATAGTGTCTAGCTCTTCGCTTTTCCGGGGCAATGAGGAAATAATAGGAATAATTTATCATAAAAAAATATTATTTTCCATTTTGTCAGTGTCTTTTTTACATATACTGGTAAGCTGAAGGGTTGTTTACTCCTTTGTCAGTGCTGTGTATATGTTTGGTCAAAAATTTACTAATGGTGCCTGAATTTACACTGACATCACTCAGGTAGTAGAATGATAGGGGAAAGTCATACTAGTGAAGATGTGGTGTTGTAGTAGAGTAGTATCTGCCTTGCAGACATGATATAGATATTATTGAGAGTATTTTTTCCTCAGTAAAATCTAAATTTTTCATAGCCTTTTTTTTTTCAGGAGGGTAGTGATTTTGCATACAGCACATTTTTAACATGGCAGCATATTGCATTGCTACTAATGTTTGTATATTTCAGTCTGAAATGGAATGATTCAGGAAAAATGGGAGTGAAAGGTCTGAATTCATGAGGGCTGTAGCTCTTCCTTATTTTAAGTTCTTACCAATTATTTCTAAATTTT
>VZTZ01048570.1:8154-26865 GCA_013400955.1 Drymodes brunneopygia
ATTCAAGTAATTTATTTTTAGTGGTGCAATAAAAGATTGCTCAAGGAAGTAGTGGTCTGGCAAGGAAAAATGCCTCCTTTCTGATGAACGATCCAACAGATTTCATGCAGAGAACATTCCTTATAGTGCTCGTGCCAGACCATGGCAGATCTTGCTCACCTTCCACTGAGGATGTCCTTTTACTTTTGTTGAAACAATTGCATTCTGCAAAAGTCACAGTCTCTCTTCAGATGAAGGGGAGATTGGGAAATCTGGCAGAAGTGGATCTAATTTATTAATCAAAGAGAGCTGAAAAAAGGGTGATATGAGTTAAAGGCTTTCTGAGTCAATATAGGGCTGCTACTGTATATTAATAATAGTTTTTTATATTTTTATAATATTTGGTCTCTACTTATGTCCTCCCATGGATATACTGGTAAGATTAACTCCTCTGATGTTGTCCAGGGGATTCCTTTTGGGAACCATCAGGTCTGCAAAGGAGGCGACTCCTGTAGGTGCTGGGCACTGGAGGGAGTTGGTATCATTGCTGCCATCAGTTTGCCCACACGGATGTGTTTTGGGAGAGAGTCCTGGTGCACAGCCCTCAATGCAAACCCCCAAAGGCTGGGCACTGGTCAGGAGAAGACCTTTTGCTATAAACTGCTGATGTCTCCAGTAGTTTCCTCTGTGGACTATTACAGATTGGCCCAGATCTGAGGACGTATCTCCTGCCCTGTGTAGACCCCTTGGTGGAGTGGCTTTTCTGTACTGGCTCGCAAAGGATACTTCTTCCTGCACCTATCATGTTAACTGGCTGTTAAAGTAAGTGTCTGTGTCAAAGCAAACTGCTGTGCTCAACCCCAGTATCTCCATGTCTTGTACATGCTGAAAAAATTCTCTCTTTAAAAGTATTTTTGTTAAGAATGCAATAAATACGTAACACTTTTAACAGAGCTGCTGTTGAGTCGTTTGTTTCTCTCTACAAATTTTCCCTGAGCTGGTAACAAGCTTGTGACAGATGTCAGTCTCCTGGAGACACTTGGCATCTGAGCACAGAGGCAGGGTTATGTGTATGGCATCCCATGGTGTCAGCCTGGGCTAGTGGCTGCTCTCTTGCATGGGATCTCCTGCCCTGGCTCTGTGCCCAGTGTGGTTTGGGAAAGGCCAGTGGCAGTGCTCTCCCCTGGCAGGGTGTTACTGGAGCAGCCCCAAGGCCAGCTGGAGGGTGAGCAATGGAGTGGGCAGCAGGGAGGCATCAGGCAAGTCCAGGGTGAGAGTGGAGAGGAGAAGGGGAGAAGCCTGGGCCTCCCTCCAGCTGCAGAGGTCTCTTCCCTCTTCACCCTCTCTTCTGGATCCTCACCAGAGGCTCTGTTCCCCTCCTGGGGAGAAAGGATCCCACCTGCTGAAAAATACCTAGATGTGCTTGCTTGGCCATCCCAAAACTTGGGAATTTGGTGTCCTGAGTGGGTTGTGGCTTAGGGAAAATGAAATTATGATTTTTATTTGCTTCTAGCTAGACAGTCAGTGGGAAAGGTCTAGAGCAAGGAGCTGTGCCTCTGACAGCTGTGGGGTTAATCCCAGCCCCAAGAGCTGCAGATGGGTCAGAAGTGGTCTCCATTGGCGTGATATCTGGTCCTGAGTAGCCTGGTCAGGATCTGTGGTGTTCTGGAGGCTGGCCTGTCCCAAGGACATGAAATGATGCATTTGTGGCTGGTAGTAATGCCTCTCTGCAGGACCAGGTGCAGCTGAGTGAGGGTGTCTGGGTCTGCCACAGGAGCAGTATGACTCCACTCCTCCTCTGGGGATCACAGTCCCTTGGGAAACCTGCTCTGCAAGCAGTGTGCAGTGCTTGGGTCAGCCTAACCACGCCTGTCCTGAGTGTCCAAACCAAGGCAGCCTCCTTGCTTCAATCCAAATGGAGTATTTGGCTTTGGGACGGGGAGTGAACACTTTCCAGCCTTCACAAAGAAGGGTTGGATTGTTCAGGATGTGAGCACTTTGGCCTTGGGATGTGTGTCAGTGAAGGCAGATCATGCAGTCTCTCCTCAGCAGGAAGTTTGTGCCCCTGGTTCACCAAGTTGGCTGCCCTTTTGTGGAGTGGCTTTATCCATCCTTGGAAAACATCTGCCTCTCAGCTGTGCTGTGCAGTGGCACTAAGTGTCTTAGACCCACAGCTGGAATGTGGGGTTTATGCAGTCCTTTGTAACCTGTGCCTTTTGTGCCTCTGGGGAAACTCGAGCCTGGGGCTGGGCAGCACTGGTTTGAAATCGGTTAATTTGTGTGGATGATCTCATCCCATTTACCTTACCTCAGGGAAGTATCACAGAAGGAAAGGTTCCTCTCAGGAGTGTAAACCACTTCACACCTGGGTGCAGCTCTGAAGAAACATATTTGTGACTGGATTATCCCAGAACTCTCAGTTGTGGGCTCCTGATGAAACTGGCAGTGCCAGTGGGTGCAGAAGGCTGGATCAGCAGCCAGGCAGCATTTGCTGCAGGGTTGCAGCAGTGCTGCAGCTCATGCCCTCCAGCCTGCACCAGCTCCCTGCTGCTCCAGGAGGTGGCCAGATTCACAGGATGTGGGCAGCAGAACTGACGGATACTCAGGCAGAAATGTGGAGGGCTGTAGAGGCAGAAGGAGAGCAGTGAACAGGAAAAGCTCATGCTCATGCTTAACAAAATACTTCATAATAAAAGTGATCCCTGGTGGGAATAGTTAACTTCCCATTCAAAGCTGTATTTTCTACATCTCACTGTCAAATGCAGTTTGCTGAAAATGCACTAGACCGTCCTGCCACTGCTCCATGAATTCCATGGTGCCGCTGGCTGTGGACATACAGGTCATGTATGGTGTATTAAGGATCTCTGCATCACTTTAGGTTAGTAAATCTTCACAAGGGCAGCCTGATCCTGTCACTGCTCTATTGTGGACAGTGGGATGCAGAGCAGGGTCTCTCCTTAGCTAGTGCTAGGAAGCATCCTGACATTTAGCTTGGACTGGAGAGAGCATCCTCTAGGATTTCTGGTGCTGCAGGGCATCAGACTGACCACAGCACATTGGTCTGTCTCAAGGGTTGTGTATCTCCTGGCTGGCTGAATGCCTGATACACCTTTTGAGGAGTGATCACTAACACCCAAAAGCAACAGCCTGGCAGCTGTGTGCTACTGCAGGACCTCCTTCCCACCACACTGGTCCAGGTCTCTCTTCCTTCTCAAATACACAAACTGTTACTTTAAAAGTTCCTTTGTTTTGTGTTCAGAAGTAAATAAGGGTTAATAAAAGCCAATTTTGGCAGTACCAGTCTGTGGTTTAAATAATTACTGAAGATGGCAGAGAATCCTGGGTAGCACACATTAGGAAAAATACAACTGCTTGCAGGCACATGAACAGTTGCTTAACATTAAAACCAGAATTGCTTGAGCCTCAGGCAGTTTGACACTGCCACTGCAGACTTGTTTTCTGTGTTTTGTGGGAAGTTTCACCAAGTTTGTGACCTTACATGCGTGGGTTAGTGTGATCACGTGCAGGTGGGCTTGTGTCTTTATCTGTGCATTCACATGGCTAGAGAAGGTGGAATATTCAAAAAATGTGACAGATTTCTTAAGCCAAAGAAATACCTGTATATACATGAGGGAACTTGGGCAAGGACTAGTAGCAGTGGAGTCAGAGGAGATGTATGCTTCTCTGCAGCCTCCTTGCCTTTGCTGAGGTTGCTGCGGCAGGGAATGCTGAATAACAGAGGTGAATGGTGTAACAGAAGAATAAGCTTTAGCTATGAGCTCTTCAGGTCTGCTTTGGGGTCTGCACGTGCTGTGACAGGGCCTCCTTCCTGGGTAGGTGTTGTAAGCTCATGCTGGTGGCAGATGGAACCAGCATTTCGAAGCCTTTCTCATGTCTCACATGAGGAGTGTGAGAGCAAATAATATGAGCGTAGCCACAGATCTCTGTCTTAGCAGGTTGCACAGAGGGCCAGTTGCTTGGAGTGGGAATAAATGCATTTCTGCTGAGGTGAAATGTGGCTGTGTTGAATCAGGAAAATAAATCCCCTGCCCTGAAAGCGATCTTTTTGTCAGCGCTGCCAGAAGTTCCCCACAATGTGGTTCTGGGGTTCCCACTTGCAGAGCTGTGTTGTATTTTTATGTCACACCCTGCTGAACTTTGGAGTGCAAAACCTTCCAGTACTGGCATGTCCTTGGACAACCAGCACATACTCCCATCCACATTAGGTATCGATGTTTCTGTCCTTAGAATATCAATTCTGCTTGCCTGAGAGGAGAGAAGCAAGCAAATCTGTTACCAACTAAAAAGGAAGGCAGTGTTTCAGGGAAACAGACAGGCAGAGGAACCCTGCCATATTCCAAATATTCCTGAGAACAAAGGAGGAAGCCCTGGGATGTGAACTGATGGTGGCGAGTCCAGAAGTCCTTGTTTCCATCACTAGGCAAAGATTTCTGCCTGGGAGAGTCTATCACCCTTGCTGGCAGACATCCCTTCAGGCTGGATGTGCATTTTTGTTATCCCTTCCCCAGCAAGAAGCCCACTGGCTTAGTTTTCCCTGGGTGTCCATGCTTGTTTGCACACCATTGCTCATAACTCCATGCTTTTCCAGCCTGGCTGTGTTGATGGCTCTCTCTGAAGGTCATTCTGGCTTTTTCATGGTTGTCATTCTGATGCAAGGGGGGTACAGGAGAGAAGTTTGTGCTTCACACCTGCCTTGTCCCCTTGCCCTCAGGTATGTCATCATCTCACGGGAGGAGAGGGAGCAGAACCTGATGGCCTTTCAGCACAGCGAGAGGATTTACTTCCGTGCCTGCCGTGACATCCACCCTGGGGAGAAGCTGCGGGTCTGGTACAGTGAGGATTACATGAAGCGGTTGCACTGCATGTCCCAGGAAACCATCAACAGAAATTTCACAAGTGGTGAGTCCCTTCCCTTTCCATCCTCTCTCCTGATCCCCTTGGGCTGCCTCACAGTTGGGCCAAGTGTGGTGGGTGAAGTAGGTTTTGCACAGGCTTTGTGAGGAGAGCTGCATTTCTAGAAGCAGAGCATCTCCAGGTGAGAGCCCCCAGCTCTGCCTGGCATAGGTGGAGGGGTGTATAAGGAGAATAAGATACCCACAGTCATGGAGATCATGAAAGAAAGGTTGTGCTGTGATGTGTCATGTCATGTGTTGTGTTGTGCCATGTTGTGTGTGTGTGTATGCTGCAAGGGCCTGATGCAATGCCCAGGGGTCACAGAGCGCCCCTGTCACAAGACTTTCTGGCCTGAAGATTGCCAAGCTGATGATCCTACAAGACAGCATTAGGTTTTTCCTCTGAACATGCTGTTCTTTCTGGCTCCTGTGAGCAGCCTGTTTGAGGGAGCTCTGGCTGGTTTTGTGTCCATATGAATGAGATTTCCTTGGTGTGTTTGTATGTCCATTTTCCTCATTTAATTTATCTCCTCTTTCTTCAGAAAGATAATTTGGGATCAGCGCAACATCAGCTAGAGACTCCTTAGTCTCACAACCTTAGAATGTGTATACAACGTACAGGAGGCTTTGTACTTGTCAGACTGATTCTTCCTTGGATAAAAAGTGTTATCTTATCTAAAGAGTAGCAATGTTGAAACAAACCCAGCAGTCCTTTGGGCCCACGTATTGTCAGCAATATAGGAAGCTTTAGAGGAAAGCAAAAATTCTTAAAGCATCTGTTCATCTGTACAATGCTGATACCTGAAGTTAATTAGGAGCATTTCTTTCCAGGCTAGATGCAGAATGGCAGGGCCTCAGAGGGGCAGCCACACTAAATATAACTTCATAATTACAATTCCTGAGTATACTACACAGCTGCTGTTGCTGCCTTGACTTGGTAAAAGGTGTCTCCTCTTCAGTCATGGGGTGGAAAAGATTTTCTGAAAAAGGTGGTTATCTCTATCACCTTAGGGTTGTTATGCACTTGCAGTATTCCATCTTGGTGGCTGTACTTGGGCAATTCCCACTTCTGAATTAACATTGGTATGAATTTGCTTTTTTATGTTAATGAACATCAGTGAGTGATTAGGTACAGGTTGCAGTGATTTTGCTGCAATAACATGCACACATTAGTCATCCAGATGGCTTGGTGCTTTCTGAAAGTACAGCAGGAGACAGTCTGTGCCCTTGGAGCAGCTGCTCTACAGGAGCACCAAGGCTATGAGCTATTGCCCTGCCATGCAGACACGCCTTTAGTCCTGGTTTGTCATTGTGTCATGGTTTGTGGGAGCTGAAATGGTAACTCACAGCCTGCTCTGTGCTACAAGTGTGGTGAAGATCCACCTCAGGATTCTGCAGAACCTGCCACAGCCTAATGCACCCTCAGGTAGAAACTCCTGTGGCTGTGGAGACCGTTCCAGAAACCCCCTGACATCTCAGTGAGCTCATCCTGCTGCAAGCTGGGCTCAGCCTGCCTTCCACAAAAGTCGCACAGAGATGTTGTTAAAATGAAGCATCATGTGAGCCATTGCTAGACTTGTGAGAGACATTGAAGCCTCAGCTGGGCGGGCACTGGGAGGTGGTCAGGAAGCAGCACAAAAATCTGTTGAGTCACTTTCTATTTAAAAGATTTTAAATCCCTGCAGATGAGTCTGTCAAATGAAGTGGCACACTTTGCGAACTCACAGAAAAATAACATGGTTCCTGGGTTTTGTTTCTGTTGATAGTTTCTGACCCGCCTCATCATTGGAGTTGAGACCAATAATATGAGGGATTGTCTTGTGATTTCTAGCTTTTCTTACGGGCTGAAGCACTCGGCTGGTTTGGGGAAAAATCACCAAGAAAGAAGAACCGGTTATCTAAATCCCTACCTCTCACAGTAGTTGCTGTAGTCCATAACAGGGAAAATATTGAGAGACTGAAAGCTTTGTCCACAGAAATTCTCACCAGTGTGTTGAAAATGAGATCTGTTGTTATGGATTCACTACAGAAGTGGCTGGGTTTCCCAGCCAGCATCCAAACCCAGTGCAAAACCCCATCCATTCAGGCCAGCCCTTTTTACAGTGCCTTACTCTAACTGTTTTGAGTCTTGCATCTTTTCTGCATTCTTAGCATTACTCTCCTTAGAGAGGGAATGGTAGCTTTTGCTCCATAACTCTTATGAAAGCATGAATACACTTTAAGCAAACAAAACCAAAAATCAGCATAAAGCAGCGTCTTGTTTGGGAAGCCATCAATGCTTGAAGTTATTTACAAGATAGAAGAGTGATGGAAATTGAGCCAAACCTATCGTCTTTTGACTTTCCAGGTAAGGAAATCTGGCTATTCCCTTTATTTTAAGCAATTAATAATTTGTATGAGGTTGCTTTTAATTTTTTTTTTTTTTTACTGAATGGCCATGCTCTCAGACTCCACCAGGACAAGCTAGATGTCCCATCCTTGGAGGGCATTCACCCGTTGTAGCTCAGTTGACCATGTGTACCTTAGGTTTTAAGTGTTCAAGTTGTTTTTACTCCTTTGCCTTTGCATTTCTGGAGCAGCCTCCAAGCTGAATGAGGGTAAAGGGGCTTTCAAACTTTGTGCCATGGCGTGCACAGACACTGGGATTGTCATGAAATGGTGTAAATCTCTTGCTGCACTGCTGTATGCTTGATACCTTTTACCAAGTCAAAACAGGCACAGGACTTCCAGCCAGCTGAAATGGCACTTAGGCTCTGGGTATAGTTTCCACCATGATCAGTCATTCACCTCATAGTGCTCTTACAATGCAGGTTATACTTTAGGTTAAACAAGCTGCCTGTAGTTTCTCTTCTCTTTGAAGCGTGTGGGTTCTACTCTGCTGTGGCTACCCAGGACTGTCTCTGTTTTTGCAGACATGCCCATTAGCAGGGCTTCTCCTCTTGCAAGCCTTGGTTTCCACTGAGTTGTGTCAGTTCCCTGGCTTGTAACATGACATGCAGACCTGCAGGGATTCGGTCTGCCTTTTTGTTCTTTTTTATTTGAGTTTTAGATTGAGGGATATTGCTCGGTTCCCAGTGATAATCCCCACCCCTCATTTTCCATTCTAGGAGACAAAATGTTACAGAATGAAAAGTCAGAAAAGAATTTAGAAAATCAAGAGGATTCAAGGGGAGCACTCCAGTTCACCACCTTAAAGCAGGGAAAGAGCCCCTACAAGCGCAGCTGTGATGAGGGGGAATCCCACCCCCAGACAAAGAAAAAAAAGATTGACCTCATCTTCAAAGATGTCCTGGAGGCTTCTTTGGAGTCTGCCAAGTTTGAAGAGAACCAGTTAGCAACAAGTACACCACTTTCCTTCAGAAGAGCATCTAAGTACCAGGCCGAAGACATCTTTGAGCAGTGTGGCAGTGCCATGCAGCAAAGCTCCCTGAGCCTCAGCAGAAACCAGAGCGAGAGGGAATGGAAGGCCCCTCACAGTTCCTCTTTCATCTCAGCCAAGGAGATGAACATCCTTGACGATGACGAAGAAGAGCCCTTGTCACTTAAAGCAGACAGCCCAACTGAGCTGTCGCTGGCCTCTGCACAAGGCAACTCCCATGAAATCCCCACCACATCCTTCTGCCCCAACTGCATCCGGCTGAAGAAGAAAATCCAGGAGCTGCAGGCTGAGTTAGACATGCTGAGATCTGGGAAGTTACCCGAGCCACCCGTGTTACCGCCCCAGGTACCCGAGCTCCAAGAGTTCTCAGACCCCACAGGTAAGCCTTGCCAAGTTAGAGCATTCTCCAAACCCTGCCTAAGGAGAGTAGTGAGGTGTCTGGGTGCTGTGTACCCATCTAAAGCATTTTGCTCTGAGTATTCAGGTGAACCTATGGTTCCATGGAAGGTTCTTTGTCAGGTTTTGTGACTGGGTGGGCCAGGAGCTGATGCTGTGGGTACAGTGGAAAACACTGTCTGGGAAAGACTCTGTATGACAATTTGTTGCCATTGTAATTGATAATGCACTGCCAATAAAAAAGACATTCCATTGCAGACAGTTTGTTTGCTGTATTTTTGATGCATTCTCTTTCAGCAGAAGCCCCTTCACAATGCCTCACATGCTACCAAGAAAGTATGAATGACTCTGTGGTAACGCTGAAATGTGCTCTCTTTGTGTATGAACTTATGTCCTGCTGTGTCCCTTGTTGTAAATCTCTCTCTGTTTCCTCTGCTGCCATAACACAACCACGTGTCCCTTTCTGAAGATACATTTCATTTCCTTCAGGAGCATGCTGTGTGGCAGTCAGGAGCCTTCAGTAAAAGGAATATTTGGGTCACACAGTGTATTGTTCAAGTGGCCAGGATGTGTCCTTTCTTGCTGGTTATTGTGGCATGTTGGAGACAAAGTTCTTATGCAGGAATGTTGATTTCTTTTCCTTTCAAAGTCATGATTCAAATTCTATCCGTAACATAATGTGGGCAGGAGAGGAGAGGTTGTGGCCATCTCTTTGGGCAATGCTCTACTGTCACCAGTAGGATGCCTCACCAGTAGTAGTTCAGCAACTATGTAAATACCATATTTTTTCCTCTTTTTTATTTTTTTGTTCCAGCTTCAGAAAGCATCATCTCAGTTCCCACCATCATGGAGGACGATGACCAGGAGGTGGATTCTGCTGATGAATCGGTTTCCAATGACATGATTGCTGCTACAGATGAGCCTTCCAAGATGTCTTCTGCGACAGGCCGGAGGATACGACGATTCAAGCAAGAGTGGCTTAAAAAGTTTTGGTTTCTGCGGTACTCCCCGACACTGAATGAGATGTGGTGCCACGTCTGTAGGCAGTACACAGTGCAATCCTCTCGGACTTCAGCCTTCATCATTGGCTCTAAGCAGTTCAAGATACACACGATAAAGCTTCACAGCCAGAGCAACCTCCACAAGAAGTGCCTGCAGCTTTACAAGCTCAGGATGCACCCAGAGAAGACAGAAGAGATGTGCCGAAACATGACCCTGCTCTTCAATACAGCCTACCACCTGGCCCTGGAGGGCAGGCCCTACTACGACTTTCGACCTCTGGCAGAACTACTGAGAAAGTGTGAACTCAAGGTGGTGGATCAGTACATGAATGAAGGAGACTGCCAGATCTTAATTCACCATATCGCTCGGGCTCTCCGAGAGGACCTGGTTGAACGCATCCGGCAGTCTCCCTTCCTCAGCATCATTCTGGATGGGCAGAGCGACGACTTGCTTGCAGACACAGTTGCAGTCTATGTGCAGTACACCAGCAGCGATGGGCCTCCAGCAACTGAATTCCTGTCTCTTCAAGAACTCGGCTTTTCTACTACAGACAGTTACCTCCAGGCATTGGACCAGGCTTTTTCCAGCCTGGGAATACGACTGCAGGATGAGAAGCCAACTATTGGCTTGGGAGTTGATGGTGCTAACATTACCGCCAGCCTGAGAGCCAACTTGTTCATGACAATCAGAAAGACCTTGCCGTGGCTGCTCTGTCTTCCCTTTATGGTGCATAGGCCCCACTTGGAAATTTTGGATGCCATCAGTGGGAAGGAGCTACCATGTCTGGAGGAGCTAGAAAACAATTTGAAGCAACTGCTCAGTTTCTATCGTTATTCTCCCCGACTCATGTGCGAGTTAAGGGTCACTGCTGCCACTCTGTGTGAGGAGACCGAGTTCCTGGGGGACATTCGAGCAGTGAAGTGGATCATTGGGGAGCAGAACGTGCTTAACGCTCTCATCAAGGATTACCTTGAAGTTGTGGCCCATCTCAAAGATGTCAGTGGCCAGACCCAAAGGGCGGATGCTTCTGCCATTGCCTTGGCCCTCCTGCAGTTCCTGATGGACTACCAGTCGATTAAACTCATCTACTTCCTGCTGGATGTGATTGCTGTGCTTTCACGCCTTGCCTATGTCTTCCAAGGGGAATACCTTCTTGTGTCACAGGTGGACGATAAAATAGAGGAGGCCATCCAGGAGATCAGCCGGCTAGCAGACTCCCCTGGGGAGTACTTGCAGGAGTTTGAGGAAAACTTCCGTGAAAGCTTTAATGGCATTGCTGTGAAAAATCTACGGGTGGCTGAAGCCAAATTCCAGTCGATCAGAGAAAAGATCTGCCAGAAGACCCAGGTGATCCTAGCCCAAAGGTTCGATTCCCGCAGCCGGACATTTGTGAAGGCCTGTCAGGTATTTGACCTTGCAGCTTGGCCCAGAAGCACTGATGAGCTCATGAGCTATGGGAAGGAGGATATGGTACAAATATTTGAACACCTGGAGACGGTCCCATCATTTTCCAGAGAGGTTTGCAGAGAGGGGATGGACACCCGAGGGAGTCTGCTGATGGAGTGGCGAGAACTCAAGGTGGATTATTATACCAAAAATGGTTTTAAAGACTTGCTCAGTCACATTTGTAAATACAAACAGAGATTTCCCCTCCTAAATAAAATAGTTCAGATCCTCAAAGTCCTTCCCACCTCTTCGGCCTGTTGTGAGAAGGGGCGCACCGCCCTGCAGAGAGTGCGCAAGAACAACCGCTCTCGGCTGACGCTGGAGCAGCTCAGTGACCTGTTGACGATTGCTGTTAACGGGCCGCCCATTGCCAACTTCGATTGCAAAAGGGCACTCGATAGCTGGTTCGAGGAGAAGTCAGGCAATAGTTACGCGCTCTCAGCTGAAATGCTGAGCAGGATGTCATCTCTTGACCAGAAGCCGATGTTGCAGAGCATGGACCACAGCTCTGAGTTTTACCCTGATAATTAGGAAGGAATGCCTCAGATCAGATAATTTTTTTAAATCTATACTCTAAACTTTGATATATTATATAAAATATATATATATTATCTATATTAAGGAAAAACCCACACTGAAAATTTAAAAGTTAAGACGATATGTGTCTGATAGAAGCTAAGCAGAATTTTAAAGATTGAGACAATGTTTAGACATTTACTGGTGTCTCCAACCATGGCAGCTGCAATGTAGGTGGCAACATTTCATTCTTTAGAAGCATGTACTGGGGCCATACTCTACATGTTCAAACCTAACAACTGATAAGCTAGACAACGGGTCTTTGTCAGCCTCATCCTCCCGGCAGTTTCCTTTGTATGTGTGTTGTCAGTTTGCTGGGTTGTTTTTTGTTTTGTTTTGCTTTGTTTTGTTTTGGGGTTGTTTGTTTGTTTGTTTGTTTGTTTGTTTCCCCCTCAGTTTCAATCTCTGCCTCTCTTTCCATTGTCCAGCCCAGTTTTTGAGCCATTTGAGTCTTTTGTTGGCAGCCATCAGATTTCTGATTTCTGGTAGAGCATCCCGTGTGTTTATGTTGCCCCCAGCTCCACCCAGTTCTCTTCAGTTGAGTGGAAGCTTTCTTCACTCAAAGAGAGTACTGACAGGAGAGAAGGGCTGGGGGTATGATTTTGGGTTTTTATTCTGATTTAGAAACAAATGCCTCCACTAAACTGTGATGCCCCTTTCTCAGTTCTCCCTACCTTTGGGCTGTAGAGTAATACTTGGCTTTCAGCTCCTTTTATGATAACCGTAGTACCAGTCTATCATATGTATGTTATAACATGATGTCATGTGCAGACTATAAAATAGCAAAATAGAGAAGGCAGGGGGAAATTTTTGCATTTATATTTTTATATTCTATGAGATAAATATATATATATATATACAACTATTCATTCGAAACCAGGGCTGCTGTGGAAGCTAGACAGCCAATGAGTCGAGAGCCACCTCTGGGCAGAGATTCAAAGGCTTAAAAATTTACATTATTTATACTGTGTCTTTATACTCCTAGATTGTTGTGGGGCTTTTGTTTTGTTTTGTTTTGNCCGAGTTCCTGGGGGACATTCGAGCAGTGAAGTGGATCATTGGGGAGCAGAACGTGCTTAACGCTCTCATCAAGGATTACCTTGAAGTTGTGGCCCATCTCAAAGATGTCAGTGGCCAGACCCAAAGGGCGGATGCTTCTGCCATTGCCTTGGCCCTCCTGCAGTTCCTGATGGACTACCAGTCGATTAAACTCATCTACTTCCTGTTGGATGTGATTGCTGTGCTTTCACGCCTTGCCTATGTCTTCCAAGGGGAATACCTTCTTGTGTCACAGGTGGACGATAAAATAGAGGAGGCCATCCAGGAGATCAGCCGGCTAGCAGACTCCCCTGGGGAGTACTTGCAGGAGTTTGAGGAAAACTTCCGTGAAAGCTTTAATGGCATTGCTGTGAAAAATCTACGGGTGGCTGAAGCCAAATTCCAGTCGATCAGAGAAAAGATCTGCCAGAAGACCCAGGTGATCCTAGCCCAAAGGTTCGATTCCCGCAGCCGGACATTTGTGAAGGCCTGTCAGGTATTTGACCTTGCAGCTTGGCCCAGAAGCACTGATGAGCTCATGAGCTATGGGAAGGAGGATATGGTACAAATATTTGAACACCTGGAGACGGTCCCATCATTTTCCAGAGAGGTTTGCAGAGAGGGGATGGACACCCGAGGGAGTCTGCTGATGGAGTGGCGAGAACTCAAGGTGGATTATTATACCAAAAATGGTTTTAAAGACTTGCTCAGTCACATTTGTAAATACAAACAGAGATTTCCCCTCCTAAATAAAATAGTTCAGATCCTCAAAGTCCTTCCCACCTCTTCGGCCTGCTGTGAGAAGGGGCGCACCGCCCTGCAGAGAGTGCGCAAGAACAACCGCTCTCGGCTGACGCTGGAGCAGCTCAGTGACCTGTTGACGATTGCTGTTAACGGGCCGCCCATTGCCAACTTCGATTGCAAAAGGGCACTCGATAGCTGGTTCGAGGAGAAGTCAGGCAATAGTTACGCGCTCTCAGCTGAAATGCTGAGCAGGATGTCATCTCTTGACCAGAAGCCGATGTTGCAGAGCATGGACCACAGCTCTGAGTTTTACCCTGATAATTAGGAAGGAATGCCTCAGATCAGATAATTTTTTTAAATCTATACTCTAAACTTTGATATATTATATAAAATATATATATATTATCTATATTAAGGAAAAACCCACACTGAAAATTTAAAAGTTAAGACCATGTGCATCTGATAGAAGCTAAGCAGAATTTTAAAGATTGAGACAATGTTTAGACATTTACTGGTGTCTCCAACCATGGCAGCTGCAATGTAGGTGGCAACATTTCATTCTTTAGAAGCATGTACTGGGGCCATACTCTACATGTTCAAACCTAACAACTGATAAGCTAGACAAAGGGTCTTTGTCAGCCTCATCCTCCCGGCAGTTTCCTTTGTATGTGTGTTGTCAGTTTGCTGGGTTGTTTTTTGTTTTGTTTTGTTTTGTTTTGGGGTTGTTTGTTGGTTTGTTTGTTTGTTTCTCCCTCAGTTTCAATCTCTGCCTCTCTTTCCATTGTCCAGCCCAGTTATTGAGCCATTTGAGTCTTTTGTTGTCAGCCATCAGATTTCTGATTTCTGGTAGAGCATCCCGTGTGTTTATGTTGCCCCCAGCTCCACCCAGTTCTCTTCAGTTGAGTGGAAGCTTTCTTCACTCAAAGAGAGTACTGACAGGAGAGAAGGGCTGGGGGTATGATTTTGGGTTTTTATTCTGATTTAGAAACAAATGCCTCCACTAAACTGTGATGCCCCTCTCTCAGTTCTCCCTACTATTGGGTTGTAGAGTAATACTTGGCTTTCAGCTCCTTTTATGATAACCGTAGTACCAGTCTATCATATGTATGTTATAACATGATGTCATGTGCAGACTATAAAATAGCAAAATAGAGAAGGCAGGGGGAAATTTTTGCATTTATATTTTTATATTCTATGAGATAAATGTATATATATATATATACAACTATTCATTCAAAACCAGGGCTGCTGTGGAAGCTAGACAGCCAATGAGTCGAGAGCCACCTCTGGGCAGAGATTCAAAGGCTTAAAAATTTACATTATTTATACTGTGTCTTTATACTCCTAGATTGTTGTGGGGCTTTTGTTTTGTTTTGTTTTGTTTGGAATGACTGAAAGAAAAACCTGCTGCAGTTTGGTGGCAGGAGCTATCAATGCAAGATTATCTTGGATTATATTCATGTGTGATGTCCTACAAAGGTTCACTTATTCTCTTGTGACCAAGGTAACATGTTCCACAGCACAGCAGACTGATGACAGCAGGAAGAAGGGATGCTCTGCTTCTTCCTGTGAATATTTCTTCCTTTCTTGAAGGAATACGAAGTCCAGCTGAAATGTGAATGGGGGACTTGCACCTTCCATCACAGAGATTGTTTTGTGGGTTTAGGGCTCTTTTTATTCTATTCTTTTAAAGTAAATAAGCTCCAGGCATCCACCAATATCACTTCAGGTTAGAAAAGAGAAAAAAAACCACAAAAAAACCCCAACCAACCAAAAGAAAAAACACCACACAAACAAAAAAGGTGCAAAAACTCCACAGATGCTAGTGCCTTGCCCTGCTGATGTGGCATGGACAGCACCAACCTGACCAGACCATCATGGGAGTGAGACGTGTTGTCCAAAAGGTGTCCAAGCCAACATGTTCTCACTTCCCAGAGGGATGAGCTTTGTGCCAAGCTGTGTTTGGAAACATGATGGTGGTATCAGCAACACTGAACCTTTCGTTTCTCCTGTTACCCCCCTGCCCTTGGTCTTGGTGCTAAGATATCTCTAGAACCGTTGCTGCTAGTTGATAGCTTTTCATTTATATAAATATATATATATATATATATATATAATATTATTTTATTTTTTAAACTTTTTTGTTTGTTTTTAATGGAGATGTAGCATGTTTGGAACCGATCTCTCTCTGAGTCACTTTCACTGCCAGGGTTCACGCACTGTCTTCCCCGGGAAAACACACACTTCTACCTAGGTCTCACTCACCTCCTGCTAACCCCTTTGCCTTCAGCAGAACTTCACAGCCAGCACTGGCTGAGGTGTGCAGCCAAGCCACTACGGGCTGGTTCAGCTTTCAGACCCCACAGGAACAGCTAGACTGGTGCTGGTCAGGGTTTTGGAAGTGTTTGCCTCCATCCCTGTGGGACTGAGGAGGGACTGAGCCTGCCCAAAGCACGAGTGGTGGCCTGTCCCTGTGTCCTGACACTGCCCCTTCGCTGTAACACGGGGTCTTTCAGAGAGGTGGTCCGAGCGGAGCAGAGCTGACCCTGTGAATGTAGCAGTGAGGGCTGGTCAGGCCAGCCAGCGAGGGCTGGTCAGCACCCTCTGTAGCACTTACCCCTTGCCTTACCTCTGACAGCACGTGCGGCCTGAGGCTGGCTCGGGCAGGAGAGGGCACCTGCACCAGGGCCACCCACCTGCTGCCAAACTGCCACCAGGGGTGTAGGCACTGGGTGCTCTTCCTTGTGGTCCTCAAGGAAATGTCGCAAGCTAGGTCAGGGCATCACACAGTTGCAACACAGGGGCATTGATTTAACGCACCTAGCAAGCATGAAAAATGGCTTTGTTTTCATGTTTTCCTGGATTTCCTTATGAATTATGTGATCAAATTGATCCATTCACCCAGAGAAGTAAAAATTAAACTGGAAACCCTCTGCCAACTGTGCAGACTTGGGTGGTTGTTTGCCTGACCATAAAGTAGGGACATCTCTACACAAGGTGCTCGTAGCTCTCCAGGCCTGGTGAATTGGCTCTGCTCAGGGCGCTGCCACAAAGCTCTGGAGCTGCTGCCTGCCAGGGAGGTGGCAGGCTCCCTTCCTTTTTAAAACTTGAGGAGATGTAAAAAGATAAAAAAGATAGAAAAACTGCTGCTCTATTAGTTTCTGACTGGATATGGGCAAGGTGAACATAGATCATAGAATCCTTAGCACTCCACAGCTCTTCGTGGGTGGAGGGGTGTAGTGGTTTCAGTTCACCAATTTAAGTGTCTGGCCAAACGCCAGCAGATATACTAAAATTTACCTGATGTTTGCTGTGAGATGAGGGTTAGGAGCAGGCAAAGCAGGTTCAAACTTTNCTAGGTCAGGGCATCACACAGTTGCAACACAGGGGCATTGATTTAACACACCTAGCAAGCATGAAAAATGGCTTTGTTTTCATGTTGTCCTAGATTTCCTTATGAATTATGTGATCAAATTGATCCATTCACCCAGAGAAGTAAAAATTAAACTGGAAACCCTCTGCCAACTGTGCAGACTTGGGTGGTTGTTTGCCTGACCATAAAGTAGGGACATCTCTACACAAGGTGCTCGTAGCTCTCCAGGCCTGGTGAATTGGCTCTGCTCAGGGCGCTGCCACAAAGCTCTGGAGCTGCTGCCTGCCAGGGAGGTGTCAGGCTCCCTTCCTTTTTAAAACTTGAGGAGATATAAAAAGATAAAAAAGATAGAAAAACTGCTGCTCTATTAGTTTCTGACTGGAGATGGACAAGGTGAACATAGGTCATGGAATCCTTAGCACTCCACAGCTCTTCGTGGGTGGAGGGAAAAAATCCCCTGCCTTTCTGTTTGCAGCAGCAAAAGCTCCTTGGCACAGAGGCCCATCAAAGTGCCTGGCCCACATGGAGGGAAGGAACATTTGGGGACAGTCTCCAGACATCTTTGGAGAGAGGAATGCTCCCCCAGGGCTTGTGCTCAGCAGCCCAAGAGGCCTGTTTACAACTCCTGATCTAAGTCTCCTAACTTTTGCCATTGGGGACGAAATGGCACGGTAAGAGCTGCCAGAGCAGAGGCCTGTTCAGAAATTATTCTTCCAATTTGTCACTCCTTCCCTTTGGTTCACTTGCAAATCCTGCTTTCATCAGTGACACCTTTCACTGGCAGCTCTTACTTCTAATGGTGCAGTGAAATGTGCAGCATGTGGTGTTTTTTCTTGGGCAGCCAGCTGGCACAGGCAGAGCACTTGTTTCTTTAGCAAATAACTTTGCTTGCAAATGGTGATTCCCTGCTACTGGATGCTGTGGGTACCCGTGATGGGAAAGGTCAGAGACTCCTTACATTGGTGATGGGGATAGACAAGAGCTTGGCAGAGCAGCTGGCCCAATCCTGCCCATCCCAGCTCCTCTGACACAATTCCCTGTTACCCACATGTCAGAAAATAAACCTGGCCTTTGTCCTAGGGTAATGCAGGTGCTTTGCAAGCTTTCCCTCCAGGTTTACCTGCCTGTCTCAGATCCATAGCTCTTACTTTCATGGATAGTCTGTGGATGGAAACATGACTACCAGAATAGACAAGATAGGGAGGAGGGAGGAATACAAATGCAAAGCACTCCTGGCTTCCCAGGGCTCCCCAGCCTTTCCCAGAAGCAGGTGCATTTCTGTGCCCTGTTTGCCTGGTGGCAGTGAGGCCAGGAGGCAGCAGCAGGCATGGGGAGGGCTCAGCGAGGTGCTGAGGGAGGCCTCCTTGGCTCCAAGATTGCCGTGCATCGCATTTAATCAATGCCTTTCCTGCTGTGCTAAGAGAGCTAGAGGAGTTGTTTTGAATGTGTTGCTCACAGCATCTTGAACTGGTTAGGGTGCAAAGACAGAGGGTTCTGTTTTTCTCAAATGAGCTCTTTATTGTCTCCTTCCCCTGCATCTTAGCTATGGCATCTGACTGTGAATAATGCACACTTCTCCAGANAGGTGCAAAAACTCCACAGATGCTAGTGCCTTGCCCTGCTGATGTGGCATGGACAGCACCAACCTGACCAGACCATCATGGGAGTGAGACGTGTTGTCCAAAAGGTGTCCAAGCCAACATGTTCTCACTTCCCAGAGGGATGAGCTTTGTGCCAAGCTGTGTTTGGAAACATGATGGTGGTATCAGCAACACTGAACCTTTCGTTTCTCCTGTTACCCCCCTGCCCTTGGTCTTGGTGCTAAGATATCTCTAGAACCGTTGCTGCTAGTTGATAGCTTTTCA
>VZTZ01048570.1:28126-57513 GCA_013400955.1 Drymodes brunneopygia
CCAGGTTTACCTGCCTGTCTCAGATCCGTAGCTCTTACTTTCATGGATAGTCTGTGGATGGAAACATGACTACCAGAATAGACAAGATAGGGAGGAGGGAGGAATACAAATGCAAAGCACTCCTGGCTTCCCAGGGCTCCCCAGCCTTTCCCAGAAGCAGGTGCATTTCTGTGCCCTGTTTGCCTGGTGGCAGTGAGGCCAGGAGGCAGCAGCAGGCATGGGGAGGGCTCAGCGAGGTGCTGAGGGAGGCCTCCTTGGCTCCAAGATTGCCGTGCATCGCGTTTAATCAATGCCTTTCCTGCTGTGCTAAGAGAGCTAGAGGAGTTGTTTTGAATGTGTTGCTCACAGCATCTTGAACTGGTTAGGGTGCAAAGACAGAGGGTTCTGTTTTTCTCAAATGAGCTCTTTATTGTCTCCTTCCCCTGCATCTTAGCTATGGCATCTGACTGTGAATAATGCACACTTCTCCAGACCCTCGGGTTTGTATTTCTAGCCCGTGGGATTTTTGGTTGCCAATTTCCCTTCCCCACTTTTTGCTCAGGCTCCTTGCCTCTTTTACCCTGCTGTGAAGCAGAAATCTGTGAAGCACATTTAGATACATCCTGCAGGGCTCACCCGTGTCCACAGGGGTCCGGGCCCTCCAGCCACGAGACCGACCTCAGCAGGGATAATCCTCACAAGAGACCAAAGCTCTTCCCATACCAGCAAAAGCACATGGAAGTTACAGGGGCTGCGAGGGGACATGGTGGGCAGGGTCCTTGTATGTTTTCTGCCTTGGGTCTTGAGCCAACTGCAGCAATGTCCCCCGTGCTGGTCACGCTCTTGCTGGTATGACTGTTCAGACATGATTCAGGCTCGGTCCATCTCTTCCTCACAGCACAAACTCAACCAGATGGCCCGCAGGGTCTTTGGAGTCCCCCTCCTTCCTTATCTCATGAGGATTGCTGTTTGTTTGACCAGTGGCCGGACAGCTGGCTTGCAAATAAGCAGCAACAGCCTCTGCTTTTGCAGATTCCCCTCTCAGCCCTGTCAAAAGAGGTCTTAAAAGCAGAGAAATGGTACGTTAATCCCCCAGCCATTGTATCCAATGCAGTAATGCCTATGCAATTCCTGTCTCCCTTGGAGACACGTATGTGTGTGCATGTAAGCTAGTGTATGGATACAGTACATATGCATATGGTCTATATATTGTATATACGCACATCCCAGTACATATACACACAGTACAAAAGATTAAATTCACGTGCTTATATATCTATAAATGAAATCCTATATATTTATATATTTCTATGTTTTCAATAGATATAAAGATATAATATAGAGATAGACTCAACCACCCTTGTGTAAGGCTGGCCCTGTGTTCTAGCACAAGGCACGTAACACTGAAGACTTTGGACTTTGGGATGGTTTTAGCCATACGCTGAGGCCTACATTTACACATATAGCACTCTATGGAGAGGGGCTTAGCTGTATTTAGGGCAAGAGGTTTCCTTGCTGGCACGTTAACCAAGTGGTAGATAAGGTTTGTTTAATAGTGGAATGTCTTGGTAGAGGAAAATGCTTGAGTGTCCTTCTCCCAAGAAAGGCCTCTTGCTGAGGTCCTGTGTGTTCACACTTGGACAGACACATATCCCAGCCTCATATGCACTTTTATCTCTCTGCATGGATGCAGCTGGCACCTGCGGGCACTGGTGCTGTGGAAATGTGGCTTTTTGCTGTTCCTCGTGGCATGCCTCAGCAGTCTCCCTGCCAGGGAGACCCTCTGCTGGCCGGCGCTCACGCGGCACCAGTGACAGCGTGTGTGTGCTTGCGGGCATCGGTCAGTGACATGGCTGTGGTGCTGGGATAAGGGCAGCAGGAGAGCCAGGGCATTGCTGAGTAGAGGAAGGGTTATGGCCACGCAGTTGGAGGTGGCAGGGATGGTGTATGGAGCTGGAACAGTGTGGAAGAGAAGGAACCGTGAAGTCGGAGTGATAAGGATGAGCAGTTGGGAAAGCACGTTCAGCTCTGTTGGGTCAGGCTGGCCACTTCTGATGCAGGAGCCACTCCACTCCCTCAGGTCTCACAGCCGCTCCTCAACCCGTGAGCAGCCTGCCTGCTTGGGGGCCCAGGGCGGCTTTCTGGAGGAAAGGGAATGATGTGATTGTATGGCAGACATGGTCGGTGTCGCATGTGTGCCTTTGGGCCCCAGCACACAGCGTTCAGGCCTTGCCAGGCTGAAACACCGAAGGGTGCAGCCCTCTTACCCTGCCCGTGCAGACACCTGTTTTCCCATGACCAGCATTTCTATGCTGGGATGGGGGTGATCCGGGCAGTTGATCAGCCCTCCCTGAGTATCTGCTGATGCCTGTGGGATGGACAGCTGTCTCATCCCTCCATCCCTCCCTTCACACAGCCACTTTTAGGACACTGGCCCTGCTGCATCCTGAAGCCTTTGGCTGACATGTGAGAGGACCTGAGAGGTGCCTCTGACCGATCTGGCAGCAGGTGATCAGTCAGCGAGCTGCTTCTCCACAAGGGTTGGAGGGAGAGCATGGAGGTTTGCCTTTGCAGCTCTGCACCAGGCCTGGCAACCACTGCACTCCTTGCTGTTTGTTTTATTTGTTGGCTTCAGTCGGGAGGAGGGTGAGTTGTAATTCCGACATTCAAATGGCTCGTTACACTGGTATTGCATGAGCAGATGCTGTGCAAGCTGCCCCCGAGCCCTGTCACACACCTCAGTGCCCTCTCCCAGGCCTCTCTCCTCCACACAACTGGTAATCCACCTCAGCCGCCCCTGCCCGGTGGCAGCTCCCCGCTCTGCCGCAGCCCCTCGGCCGCACAGCAGTGGCGGGGAGCTCTCGGCACCTGTTCCTCACAAACCTCAGAGACAGTTTTCTCACTCCAGCCCCTCCTTCCAATGCCACTGACACTCGCGTACGCCCAGCCCGCGGCCTTGCCTGCCACCCGCCCTGCTGGTGGTGCTGCCACCCGGTGCGGGGCTCCCATGCACTGCACCTCATGTCGAATAAGCTCGCTAGGCTGCGTGGGGGAACCATGTCTCATATGCTGTAATGTCCCAAATGCTACAAGAGGGCTACAGAGTTTTCTGCCAGTCATGGCATCCTCATAGACTCACCCGACAGTTAGCAAAAATGCATTTATACTTCCAGAAAACAAGGTTTTGTCTCGAACCTCTCTGTATCCACATCCAAGCACAGCCCTGCTGAACTGTTTCAAGCGATCTCTCACCCACCCACCCACTCACCCACCACACACACATATGAAATGAGAGAAAAATATCTAGGCGTCTATTACTACATATGTATTAATATGTTAATATCACTCTTTTGGAGACATTAAAATGTTATTACTTTACAGACTATGCTTTATAGTACCTGTGTGAAAGGACCTAGGACACTGGATACGAATAGAGCTATGTTGATATATCATAGTATGTACACGAGAACTTTCCTTTTGTCATATTATCCTTGTAATGTAAAATGATTGTTAATAAAAAAAATCAAGTTGGATTGCTTATTCTTTAAATTGTTCTTGGTGGTTAATGCCATTTTGCCAGACGAAGGACATCTAAGCTGAGGCACTCCCGTTTCCCCCCGCCCAGGGCTACAGGGAGCAGATCCAGTGCTGATTAATCCAGAAGGGTCAGTTGCAGCCCCCTGAAGTGCTGGTAGTTCTCCCTCCTGAGTGACTGGCTCCCTGACATGCTGAATGTCACTGCAGCCCCTCAATGTCCTCACCTTGGTGAGCAGGTCCAGCATGTCCTGTGATGGAGCTGCATTGTTTCCCCATGGGCTGGGTTATCCCAGTGTTGTGCCAAGGCTGCAGCAGGCAGACCAGGAGCTGGCATCTCCCAGCAGCCTGGAGCTGCTCTGGGTCAGCACTGGCAGCTATGTCAGCACATGCCATTTTTGGGTAGGGATGCAGAGTGGGTGCCCTTGAGGCTCTGCACTCCCTTTCTAGTCAGGTACAGTGGCATTATCATTGGCTTTGCTGTGGTGGGCTGGGCTTGTAATGAGCATTGACAAAACTTCACATATGTACCTGGTTTGCTTTGAAGGATGGAGAGACTTTTCCTGAGCTCTAAAGTCTCTAAATCCAGGGAAAGCTGGACTTTTTCTATCCTTGAAAGAGAGGGCTGACTTTGGATTCTTCTTCTTTGACACTGGGCTTGCAGTTGATTAACTGTGGTGGGCTGAGTATGGCTGCTCAGGTTGCAGGCTGCCAGTGCCGCACCACTTGCCACTCCTTGCAAACGAAGGGAAATCTGGGTCAAAATTCTGGCTTTGAGGGAGGTCTGGGCTTAGAGGGCTCTGAGCCCAGGGGAAGCATGCATGTAGACCCATCAAACCCCACTGCTGAAGGGCTGTGCAGAAATTTCGGGTTCCCAATGAATGCCTCCAAATTTTAATAGAGAGTAGCCACAGGGGCTGGAAATGAATGGCAGTTTCTAGGCTGAGAAGTGAAAATAGCCCCAAATTAGTCATCCAATAGATACAATAGGAAAGGTTGTTTTAGTGACTTCTCAAAGTCCACTTCATCAAGCAGTCCGCACATCACACACAGTTTGTCGTTTTCTGGCAGCTTTCACTGTAGTGATTTAAAATTGCTTATTTTTGAGTAGTAAGCAAGCCCAGAAAAATCCTGGTGGTTGTCAGGGCTTAGCTTCAGTTGGGTTTCCTGGGCGCCTGTCAGTCAGCAGTGAAAACCTCATCTCTGGGGTTTTTTGCCTTTGCCAATTCCTGCATGAAGGCAGGACAATGCTTCACTTTCAGCAGCTCAACCATGTGTAAAGAGTCAGAGCTGATTGTGAAATGCATTGCTGCATTATAATTCATTCCCTACAGGCAATTTTGTGCTGTGGATTCCTGCTAGTCACCCTTGGCAGTGATCAGCCTCCTTGCTGGTAACTTCAAACCAAGGATTAAAAGCAAGATCCCTTCAAGCAAAGTGCACATTCAGAGCTTTTATCAGGAAGAGAAGCTTGCACAAATTCATCTGATCTAGGGCTAAAGGTGCCCTTCACTTTTAGGACCACTGATTCTCATGTCAATATGAGTGAAAAGGAAATTGAAAAATTCCTCTGCGATGGTTGTCATAGCATTAAAGTCTGACACGCACTTCCCCAGCTCTGCTGGTGCTGCTGGATATGCTCCGTGGAGATGGCTGTTGTTAGCAGCTGGTGCTAGAAACTTCATTTAGCAAAAAAAACGAACTTGTTTCCTCCTGGAAGCAGGAGGTGTGGAGCCTATGGTGCCAAGAGCTTATAGGCGTAACCAGAGGGGGTTTGCAGTGCTTCCTGAGGCCGGTCTTCCCTATCTGATTCTCCTGAGGCAGAAGGAAAAGCACAGGCAGCTGAGCACATGGGTGGGTTTAAACAGGTGCCCCCAAGGTGTTTAAATCAGAGGGCAGAGGCAGTGTGTGGGCAGTGTCAGGTCCAGCTCTGCGGTGGCACAGGGGACCAGAGGCTGTTTCTGGCAGAGCTGTCGCCATACGCCACATGAACGGAGCCACAGCTCATTTACAAAGGGCTCTAAAAATATCTGCTGGATAATCAAAGGCTTCCACAGCACAGCATATGTGCTAGCTAGACTTTTTGACTCTCTGAAGTCCCCGGTTTGAAGTTGTTTTGATCAAGGAGAAAAACAAGTGTGCTGTCTGCATGGCTGCCAGACTCTGTTCCAGGGGACACTGGTGGTACCTCTGGAGGCACGCAGGGATGGGAGAGCCTCGCAGAGGTGCCAGGGCTGGGATGGGGAGCCATGTGCAGCAGAGGGTCAGGAGTGGCGGAGCTGCACTCCAGGTCACCACTGCACTTTGTGGTGTTCAGGAGAGCTGTCGGGAGAACTGGGTAGTGTGTTGGTTTCAGGTGTGACCTGTTTTCTCAGGAGCGTCTTGGAGCCCAGTCCTTACTGGGTTTATTCCACATTCAGTGATCACTAAGGGTTCAGAGAAGTGGAGGAACTGGCTTCAGACCTCTAGGATTAGCACTGGCAATGACTGTGATACAGCTGCTGGATTAGGTGCTACTCTCTCTTGGCAGACAGAGGATTACAGGACAGTCCCAGTTTAATTTTTAAATATCGTAGGGGGAAAAATGCTTCTAATAAATCTGAAGTGACAATGAACAGCAGGGTTAAGAGAAGAATGGTTCTGTGGCAGCTATTGCTGCTTTTCAAGACACTGAGCTGGGAATTACTGAGTAACCCTGCATGAATCCCCCAGGCAGGAAAGATTGTCTCTGGCAGATGCACCACCCGTGTTCAACTCACTATGCAGCAAAAATACAGCTTTTTCCTTCATCTCTACGGTAAGTTCTTCAGTGCCATCAGCCTCGCTGTGCAACTGACAGGCACCCCTCTTTTCGAAGCCAGCAACAGCCCGCGGCTATGCAGACTGGCTTTGTTTTCTCTCCTTGTGCTTTTAGCTGACTGTGATGGGTAAGAGAGTGCCCCCAAACTGTCAGTGAGGTAAATACTTCTCTCTCCTGCTCCAAAAATCCCTTTTCTTTTACTTTTATATGCAGGTTTTGATCTGTGTGTCTTGTTAGGAGCCAGATAATTCTGGTCATGGTATTAGGTCAGCCAAGCATGTTTTCCTCCTTACGAATGCACAGTTTACAATGTCATCAGCACCAACTTGAAAGCACTAAGATTGGCAAAAAACAAAATAATAATTAAAAAATCCTCTAGACTCCCTTCTTAGTTTCGTTTCAGCGATGGAGCCAGTATCTGGGAAGAACCTGGTTCCCAGACTCCATTCTCTAATCTCCTTGCAGCTGCTGGAAAGCCTTTAGAGCTTTGTTTAGCTGCCACCTTGCTGAAAAAGCCAATAGACAGGACAGGACTCTGTTGCTGAGTGCTGCCCTTCTCATCGTACACCCATCCCTTGATGACACCCTTCAGAGCATCTTCTGTTGACTCATCCCAACACTCTGTGCCCCTGACATGAGCTGCAAACAGAGGGGACTTACTGCAGAGTAAACAATGCAGACACAGCATTGGTACAGCTTGGAATTATTTACTTGCAGTGTTTTACATGTTGTGCTGTAATATTAGACACAATGGCTGAGCATCATGCTCTGGTTTTGTGCTTTGGATTGTGAGAACAATATAGAGTCTTGACAAACAATATCTGGCTCTGTACAATAAACACACTGGGACACTAAAGGACCAAGTAAGCAGAAAAGCCCCCTCATGCTGGAAGGCCACAAATCACTATTTCACTTGCTACTATTCTTGTGCATACCAAAAACAGAAGAAATAATATGAAATGTAGAGTGTTACTATTTTCTCATCATGCTTATCTTTCCACAAATGAACCAAATACATTTTAATACCTAGTTAAATTCTGAAACACATAAAAATGCTGTCAGTGCTCTGTCCTTCAATTCAATCAGACTTCAAACTGACCTTCAAAAGAGTGCAAGAAGCATGGTCCAAAGCTCTTTAGCTTCCAGTTCTTATTAAATGTCATTGTAGTCAACTCATCTTAGATATCAGGAAATTTGGGCAAACCTTGGGCTGCAATTCTAGAGCCCAAATTACAACCTACTTCATTTTGGAAAAAAAAAAAGAAAAAAACAGAGTGGTTTTGAACACTACTGCCAGATAATACTGATGATAGATGCTAGCCAAATGCAAGGTACAGCTGTTCAAGTTGTTGAAAGCCCACCAGTACCTGGGAGAGTAGTTGAGCCTGAATATTTTCCCAGTCGTGTTGAAGGGAATTTTCCATTACTTTCTGATGTATTACCTCTTTGCAAAACAAAAACATGTTTCTTATCACCATGCAAGGATATTTGGGACAACAACTGAGGGGAAAACTCTGCACTGAAAAAATGTTACCCTTACAGGGCACCAGCTGTAACCACTCCCCTTACAACTGGGGAAGGGTGATGAGGGTAGTAATGAGTCTAAAACATCCCAGATATTTTAGTGACTATTGATGACTTGTGATTATTAATCCTTCTACTCTAGGACAAATTGCTTGAAATCAAACTAGATAAATTTTGGGGAGGAAGATGTAGCTCTGAGGACAGGTTGAGGCAAAACAACAGATGGCTACAGTCTCTATTTTAACGAAGGAGCTCTTTGATGTAGTCGCAGGTCATTTCCTCTGGCCTCTCAGTCCCCTCCTCTGAGCAGAGGCCACCTCAGGAGACCACCTTTCCCAGGCAAATCTGGGTACAATATGGGAGCTGCATTTCTCAGACTGTTTTACAGTTATCTGGTTGTTGAGGGACTGTGAAACCCTGTCCTTAAACTCACAATTCTGGCCTTTAGTGAAAAAGATCATTCATTCTGACCAGGTAGACTGCCCCACACCGTCTTTTTTTTTTCCCTCCTTCCTTCTTCCCTACAGTCTCTTGGCTTCCACCTTCTTCATGTTAATGGTTATAGCAGGCAAAATACTCAGTCCAGCCACTAACTTGCCAATGGGGACTCTTGTGGCTGCTTTTGGTCACACATATAGCTTAGGAACATAAATTGCCACAACTGGGGTTTCTTTTGCTTCTTCTCTTATGATGCAATTTATAAGCAGCATCCTTTAATGCATAGTGGTGCTTGCTGATGCTCCCTCATTTTCAGTTTCAGGAGCTGAAAACCATGAGTCTGCCTGGCTCTGTCCTTATTGCACTTCAGTGATACATCGACAGCTCGAGTTGCTACAGCTGCTTGATACAATGGCATTTGCAAATACTTCGGATTTATCTTCATGACGTTGTCACCTACCACAGCCATTCCCAGCCATTTGTCTGTTGGGACAGTTTAGCACCTCGGCCCTTGGGGTGGTGGGGGTCACCCAGGTATTGCTGCACAGGCTGCTCGGAGGGATGAGGGCAGGGCCTGGGCAGAGCTGGAATGCGATGACACACAGCTCCTGTTAGCAGAGTTCAAAAGGCCGGGCTGGGCGTCCCTGCCCCTCGGGTACCACACGTACGCAGCATTCCTGTCCCCGTTACGTGCCCGCTGTCAGCCCCGGCCAGCGGCTGCCTCCTCCCAGGGACACCTGGCAGCCTTTGTTCAGGTAGAGCTTGAACAAGAATGCTGATGGCGAGGAGCATTCTTTCCAGGCTAAAATGACAGACAACAAGAATGATCCATCCGAGAGAGTTGTGTGCATTTTTACTCTTTCTCTCTTTCCCATTAAATCCCACTGCAGCAAAGGAGGAAACAATGCCGTTCGTTAACACTTTGCTCCTAAGACAGATTTGTGGTTAAGTAGTGTGTATACACGTATTTGTCTGCTGTAAAAGAGGACATTGTTTTGCCATAGCTAAGTCAGATTCTGAGGATCTATGCTTTTAAATGCCGCGGGACTGATACTTATTGCAGGGTGTGCCAGAATCACCAGGACACAGGCAGATAATGCTGTTTACAATCAGTCATCAAGATGTTATAGAAGGCTCAGTGAAACAAGCAGGATGCAGAGCTAGAGGATTTGGCAGCAGGGCAAATATTTGGCCCTTCAGGCTTTCCAGTGCCAGCCAAATAGCATCATACCGTGAAGCTATTCTTCCTACTATCCCCCAAAAAATCATAGTGCTGCCTGGAACCTATATGTGGATTAGGCCAATATTCCAATAAATTCTGCACTTACAGGGAAATAATTATTCCAAACCTATAGGTATATCTACAGCTGAATCATGAGCACAGTAAGCGTTAAGGATACACTATCAACTAGACCCCCGTGTCCAGTTTCCTCACAGCTTCCTACAGCTTTTTGTTAGTAAACAAAACCCCATCGAGCAAAACAAGAAACCATTTTGCTTTTTGTTTACATGCCCTCTAGCCAATAGATTAATATCAGAGATTAAAATATTGGGTGTAAGATTAATGGGCATACTTAGCTTTTCTGTCTCTCTGGTTGCTCAAAGCTGATTTTATTGCTCTCTTCAAAATGATCCTGTAACTCCTTGCTCACCACTCACAAAAGAGTAGTAAAGACAACAGTTTTCAGTGTGTATCTAACTTGTCAATATCTTCACAGAATCATACCATTGCTGAGAATAGAAAGGGCCTCTGGAGATCATATTGTCCAAACTCAACTCTACTCAAAGTGGGATAAACTAGAGCAGGTTGTTCACACCGTATCGCATCAAATTTTCACTGTCTCCAAGCACAGGGACCCCCAACAACCTCTCCTGCCAACTTGTTTCAGTGTTTGATTATCCTCACAGTACAAAAAAGGTGTATTATTCTAGCTATTTTTTGTGTATTACAATGGAATTTCCTACATTGCAGCTAGTGCCCTTGACTCTTGTCCTGTCACTGGGCACCAGTGAAAGAAGTCTCTCTCCATCTTCTTTTGTCCTCTCCCAGCTCAGGTATCTGTACACATTGATCTAAACAGTTCCAGCTGTCTCAGCCTCTCTTCTTACAGAAGATGCTCCAGTCCCTTGAATGTTTTCATGGCCATTTGCTGCACTCTTTCCAGAAACTCCCTATCTTTCTTGCACTGGGGAGCCCAGCAACAGACATAGCACTCCAGAAGTGCCCTCACTGGTGCTGAGTTGAAAGGCGGGATCACCTCCCTTTGACCTGCTGGCATTGCTTGTCTTAGCACAGCAAAAGGCACTGTTGTCCTTCTCTGATGCCAGACCGCACTGCTGGCTCATGTCCAGCTTGGTGTCCACCAGAACACTCTGGTTCTTTTCTGGAAAGCTCCTTTACAGACGGTTGGTCTTCACCCCTGCACTGCAAGGGGCTGTTCTTCCTCAGGTGCAGGACTCTCCATTCTTCCTTGTTGAATTTCAGGAGGTTTCTGCTAGCCCATTTCTCCAGCATTTCTCTCAGCATCCCTCTGAATGTCAGCACAACTGCCTTGTGTATCAATCACTATTCCCAGTTTTGCATCATCTACAGACCTGCTGAGGCCATGCTCTGCGCCGTTGTCGAGGTCATTTATGAAGGTGTTAAACTCTGTCAGTCTCACAACCAGCCCCAGCCACCACTAGTTACTGGCTTCCAGCTGAACTTCATTTCCCTGTTCATAACCCATTGTGCCTGGTGCTTCAACCAGTTTTCAGACACTGGTTCTGGTGTTTTCCCTTTGCCAGCAGGACGGCAGCCTTCCCTTGACAATCTGCTAGACTTACTTGACTTCACCATGAAAATGGGATGGATACTAGTTAAAAGCTTAGCTTAATGTTTTGATTTAAACAAGGGGCAGTCTGACCCTGCAAATGGGAAGCTCTCTGAGATTTTCAGGGCTACAGATTATATGGTTCTGTTTTCAGATTTTTGGATGCCTAGTCCCTGTGGAAGTCCCTTAAAGTTAGGTCTACTACTTGAAAAAAAGCAGTAAGACATGCAGTGTGCTTATATCATCACTGCCAATGCCAGACTTTCAGTCCATCTAGACACAGAAAAAAGGACAGTCAAAAGTAACATTTAAGCCACATCAAATCTTGAAAGTGCACATGAAAAACAAGCCTCAGAGAGTCTGTCTGGTTGGTGAATTCCTTCTGTCTGGAAGTGATGAAATACATGGCAGTTAATAAGGGTTGTCTTTGAGTAATGCTGGTATGAGGATTTGAGTGCAATAGTTAACTGTCAAAGCAAAACCATCTATCAGCTTCTAAGGCATGGAATGATCCCACATCTTTTTTCTAATTTTAGATGTTGCCTGGCATATAATTAGCATATTTGAAACTTGGGAAAAACCCAAACAGAAAAGATGGCAGTAAACAGAAAGATTTGGTCCAAGTTTTTGGAGGTAACATCAACAATAACTTTTTGTCCATATTTAGGGTCTTCCTGGATGGCACCATAGAAAGATAAAAGATACAGGTATTCTGCTAAAGGGTCCTGAAACATTCATATTTTCAGCAGTTTTCGTGAATCTTAAATACGAGGTATCAAACTCTCCAGGAAACAAAAGTAAAGGAAGGTATTTGACTTCTTGCTTGGCAGTGTTTGCTTCAAAGGCTGCACAGGACAAGGGTGTTGAGTGTCTCACCCTTTCTTCTTCCTCTGTTCTCTCCCTTAGTTCTGTATCTTATTCTAGGTGCCCATTTACTGCACTTTGGCTTCCCTCTCTCTTTCATATTGCTGCTTTGTGCCTGCCATGACAGTCAGTTCTCTGATCTTCATTTCTCAGTCTTGTAGAGGATTATGAAAGCAGTGATTGGTAAGTTGCATGTTTGTGATTATGGAGCCAGCACTCATCAAGGGACTTGGGTGACAGTGCTAGATGCCAACGAAGGGCTTACATTTCCATGGTAACGTTACTCTTCTTTGCTCCCCTCTGCTCCTCTACAGAAACAGGGACCTCTCAGAACTGACAGTGGGCAGTCAAATAAAATTAATTCAAACCATCCAGGCAGCCAACCCTTTGTTTGAGACAACCACTTGATTAGGGGAGAGATTATCCTTTAAATACATTTTCCAGACAGTTTTCTGGGCTAGAATGGGCAGGAAAATCAGAGAAGGGTGGTGTAGTATGAGTGCTGTGCTGAGCAACTTCGTGGAGGTGAAGGTGGAAGGTGAAATCCAGCTTATTACCCCAAGCTCTGAGGCCTGGTGAGAATCTTGCTGTCAGTAATCATGATGAGCCTACATGTGGAGCTGGTGCCACGTGGCTGTTTCCTGGGGTTCCTCAGCATTTCTTCCCAGTGGTTCCTCTCTGTGCCTGAGACGTGTAAGCCCAGACTGCACTTGCCGAGCACATGGCTCTGGCCAGCTCCATCCTGGCTCAGCATTTCCAGCTCCACGCTGGCGGCACGCAGCAGCTCATGAGGCACCTCAAACATGATCATCTCGTTCCACACAGGGTTGATCTTGTGTTTTGCACGCTTGGTCTGCTTCTTCTTCAGCTTCAGTGACTGATGCCTCAGTGTCACCTTGACAGAAACATCTGTATAGGGAGTGGAGAGAGACACCATGTTAGTGAGTGCAACAAATAGACTAGACTAGACTAGAACATGCTGAGTTGGAAGGGACCCATCACGATCATCGAGTCCATCTCCTGGCTCTGCACAGAACACCCCAAGAGTCACATCATGTGCCTGAGAGCATTGTCCAAAAATTTCTTGAACTCTCTGAGGCTGATGCTGTGATCACTTCCCTGGGGAGCCTGTTCCAGTGCCAGAAATCTAATTTTTTTTTCCTGCCAAACATCACCCTTCCCACTTTCTTTCTAGAGTTACATAATAGCAGAAACTACAGTCTCTTTTTCCTTGGTATTACACTCACCACTGCCAAGTAGATCTTTCAGCTGCTTGGAATGGAGGTTTTTAGCTTTAATAATCACCACCAGGAGGCGATTAGCTGCTGGCAGGTAGCTAATAGAGAGCAGAACCTCGCCATGGCCCGTGGATGGCTCCTGGAAATGGAGACACAGAAAGGGTTAATTCTTTATATAATCTTGGCCAGAACATTAGGAAAACAACAGTAGAAGGTNGAGTACACCCAGGCGTCCCGGGACAGTGTCATTCCTTTGCTTTATCTTTGACTTTTCTTGTTATTTTTTTCTTTTTATTAAAAACCTTTAAACCTTAACAGGAAAAGTGACCTCGTTTTTAACACCCTGGACAAACAGCCCTTGGGAGGAAAGCATAGGGACACCATCACTCCACCACTGCTCTCCACTGAGACAGTAATGCCATTTCCTCCTCGGGAGCCAGCAGGGAAGGAGAGAAATCCCACACCATTGTGTGCAGAGCTGGCAGCCCTTGGCAAGGGACAAAAGGGGAGCAGTTATTCTCTCAGTGAGTGGAAGCTTGTGACAGAAATCTAGTTCAGTGTGAGGTTAATGACCCAGAAAAGTCCCAGGAAGCCAATGTCAATTCAACAGACTCGCTCTGGGCTCCTTAACATGTTCTACATCCTTGAGGACAGACAGCCCTTCTCCAGGCCATTTCTGTGCTCTGCAGTGTCACTACTAAGTGAGCCATAAATATTTCAAATTAAGTTTTCAGCCAGTTACTCGAAACAGGCAAGGACAGGCCCCTATATGCTCCCATGAACTGTCTGACTCTCCAGAAAACATGGCTGTCATCGCTGTCTGGTTTGAATGACTAATTTGTCCTGCACAAATCAGGTGGGAGGCCATTAGCAAGGGAGCCTGAAATTCAGTCCTAAGTCAGCCCAAGTAAATCTTTTTTTCCGTGCACTCAGGTAGCAATGAAGGGCTTATATCCATTTCACTTACATGAATCCTGCCTTAAATTGAAGTGGACCTTAGAAAAGCACACACATAAAAAGAGGCAGTTTCAAATGCCTGTATGACCCCTACAAAAGAATTGTACACTGAGGGACAAACCCAAACACCACCTCAATGCACAACCAGAGTTTAGGCATGTCATAAGCTGCTTTTGTTTATCTACCCCCACTGCATCTCAGCAGGTCCCATTCTATAGCTCTTGGCTAGAATTTGGTTCCTGTAGCTCCAGGCACAGACAGATGCAGTGGAGATTGGGAGGGGGTGGGGCTCTGTAGACGTGCACACACGCACAAACACACACATTGTACTCAGATCACATCTTGTACTTATGACTTTCTAGCTCCTAGTGTGCTGATCAAGTTTTTGGCCAGCCTGTACCTACATGAAAACAAAACCTACAATAGTTGGTCTCTGCTGGAGTTTTGCATGAACAGACCAAACCAGAGGTACTTTTCTTTCCCCCTTCTGGGCTTTGTTTTCTTTGTTTCCTTTTTCCAATTAAATCCATAACCTACATTTTCTGCTGCAATCCTGCAAATTCATACAACCATCAGAGTTTCAGTCTTTCTTTCTATGCAATATGAATAAAAAGCATCAAGGGGTCATCAGTGAATTACATGCAGGGCACCACAAAATCACAAAAGGGAAGTTGCTATGCGAAGACACACTATCATCAACCCGCTATCATCACTGCCATTAGCAAAGCAGTGGGAGGGAAGGAAGACAAGATATGGATATCAGTCTACAGTATCTACGCTCTGCGTTGCTCACAGGACTCAATGAATTCCTGAATGCTAATTGCACTACCTGGTTAGCTGTAAGCTCCACTCTGAGCTCCTTCCCCTGTGTGTGGGAGAATTACTGGCAAGGTAAGAATGAAATTTCTGCCCTTACTGGCATTTCAAGGAAATGTCACACTTTCAACAAAGCTCAGTAACTTTGTTCTTGGATGAATGCTGTCAAAAATAGCTCCTCTTTATTGATCAGCTCTTTCTCCCTCCCTCTCTGGTTCTCAATGAATGATTCAGGATCTGTATACATAAGCGATCTGTGCAATGGTTGGCTCTCTCAGGTCCCAGATGACGCAAATTCAGCTTTCACTGCACATCCTCAGCTCAAACTGGGGCACTGTTCAGCACTACTGCTGATGTTAACCTTGTGCTGTCAGCCTGGAGAAGAAATGAATGTTGTCCTATTTCAGTGTATGGTTGTGAAGCTGGACCAAGGCAGAATTCCCAGTATATCAGGACTCCATCAGGTGCACTGGAGTAACAACTTATCATTGCTGTGAGCAGGCTATTCCTTGGGTATTGCTAAAAAAGTAAATGCTTCTGTATGGGGGGAGAGGGGGAGGGTTACAGCTGTTAGACGCATATTCAGTCTCGTGCTTGTAGCTTATTAAACTCATTCAGACCACCTATTTGTTTCTGCTGCCTCTGTCCCTGACAGATATTTTTCTAGTGTGGAGAGTCCTGTTAGTATTCAAGTGGTTATCAAATAAATCAGCACTATTGGAACTTGGAACTCAGAAATGCTAACTCTGTGCTCTGTGTCTGCCCAGTGGAAAGCCCTCACCCCTGATGGTGATTTGTTTCATGGTGCTTAGTGATGGTGCTGGGGTTGTTCTGCATTTCTCAGCTGTACCACAGCAGACTACAAGAGGTACCATTTGTTGTGATGAACGAGCAGCAGCAGTAGCAGCATCCTGCTGCTGTGTTAAGTGAATTGCTGCTGCTGGAAGGACAGCCTAGTTCATGGCAGGGAAAAGGCTCCTGAGGAAATGTGCAAGAAATTAGTGCACATGAAGCATCTCCTGTACCCACTGCAAGAACTATTGGAATCCTTCCCTCCATTTCCCCTGCCTGTGCAGCTGGAATTAGGAAGGAAAGGAAGGTTTCGATGTTTAAGGAAACCAACACAATGCAATGAATGATATTTTGACATCTCCCAGAACAAACAGCACTGAACTGATTCCAGTAAGAGTAAGTGTCCTTCAGTCCCAACAATGTATTTCATTCCTAACTTAAGGCTCTGTGGGGTGCCCTACCACACCCAGCTTTGCAGAGTCCCTCCTTCGGGCCCTGTAGGCACTCCTTGAAATTTCAGCTCCTGCCACTCAGGTACTGTATCACTAATTCTCAGAAGCTCACACACCTTTTTCTAGACGTAGCAATTGAATTACAGATGCCAGTGTCAGATTGTCATGTACTTGGGGAGGAATTGAGGGAATTGTGACACATTAACGCCTGGGAGCAATAGACAGAAGGGCTTCTGATATCATGAGCTATGGACCAGCACAGAGCTGTGCTGAGTGATCTCTGCAGCCACACACCACCTCTCTAAACCTGCTCCAAACAAATAAAGCCACCCGCCCACATGCAGCCTTCTAGGAAAAGGGCTTCTCTTGTCCAAACTCTTAATCATTAGGGTTTCTGAACTACTGACACAGACTGAGTCCATACCTTCTCTGGGCTCTTCAGCCTTTCCCACTGGGCCTTCCCAAAGGATTCCTCCATTTCAGCAAGGTTCAGTTTGAGCTCCCCCACGATGCTGTGCCTGGAGAACTTGTCGCAGTTTCTCAGGGTGAGAGTCAGCTTTCCTCCTGGCATCTCCTCCTCTGTTAATGGGAATCGCAGCACCTCCTCCCAAAGGGTGTGAAATACCTTCTTCTTCAGCTCTGTCTGGGCCTCAGCAATACCAGGCTTGCTCTCCAGTGTGCCCAGTATGTAGCAGTGGCAGCCAGCATCTTGGTCCCCACTCATTCTGCCATGCATAGCTGGAAAAGATGGATTGTAAGGACATCTCACAAAAGACAGCACTGAAATATCTGTGGCTAAATCGCTTGTTTCATGAGAGCCACAAAATAAAACAGCTGCATAGACATTGACCCCTGTTCCTGTCTGCATTGGGGCAGATTAAGCTGTGAGCCCATGCTGTGGTGTTTTCCTCAGGCTACACAATGTTCCTGTCCTTGTGCCACTGCAGAAGGATGCTGCCAGTGTTTGGGAGAGCAACAGCTGAGTTCAAGGAAACACATTCTGTTGAAAGATGCAGAACAGCACTGAAATGAGGCAGCATGAAACAGGGATTGGCAGTTCTCATTTACTTTTACCTTGGCACACAAAAAATGCTTTTTACAATGGTTTTAAAAGGAGGAAGGTCAGTCACAGACAGCAGAGATGGGATAGAGCTTCCCTTGGCACACATCCATCCCTGCAGGCCAGTGTGGGGTATGTCTAAGGGTTATTGCATTCTGCTGATCCAACCTCTGGTAAATGGATCAATCAGAAGCCATCCCACAGCCCAAAAGACCTGTGTCAAGAGACATTCATCCCTAATTTTATATCCCTTTTATGTTGAAAAGCCTAGAGTGAGTGGCATTTCACACTCCTCCAATTGCATCAACAGAACTGCACTGCCTTCTCCGCAGCAAGAGGAACACACCCTCCTCCAAGGGGTCATTGAATATCATGGTTTTGAGGAAAAAACATGTCCAAAGACAGCTGCTCCTGAACTGCCAGGACCAGTGGGTCATGGGCCTCTCCTGGCTTCTCAGGGGAGCGGAACTGGGGAGCAAAGCCAGGTCCTGTGCACTGGAGGGCCAGGGTGGCAGCCAGCTGGCGTGGGTGTCCATCCTGGAGGGGAGCTGTGGGCTTGCTGCTGGCAGGAGGCTCTCAGCAGTGGCTGCCATTCAGCACCCTCTCAATTCTCGCCTCAGAGGGTGTGATTTGATTAGGTTTCCACAGAGATCTACATGGTGCATGAATTATTCAGTCAGCTTATTTTACACTCCCAGAGGAACTAATGATGCTCCAGCCCTGAGTGGAGAAGCTGTTTCAGTTGTCAGGGAGTGACACAGAGCTTGGCTGCCTGGCCAGGCATTGCCAGAGGGACTTTCCTCAAAATACGTCTGGTATCTCCAGCTCAGCCTTTGAATTGACTTGAGGAAAAGGCAGTATGAAGTGGATCAGGTTGAAGAATAAAAGATATAGAGAGGAAAGGGGACAGTAACCTCGTTCCTCCTGCCCCCAAAGGAAAAAATAAAAATAAAAATAAGAGGTTGCTTTGTACCATGTCTGGGAGTGGAGAAGCCCATCCTGATTCCTGGCAAACAATTGTTCCCAAGCTATGCCCTCTCTTCAAGCAGTGACATTGATAGGTATTCCTGTTCTGCAAGCCCACAACCAATGAAACATCCAGTGGTCCTGAGGGCACCTGCTGGTCTTAGGATGGGAGGGGAGCTGTCTCTAGGCATAACCAGCAGGTGTGTGGCCCCGTTGAGGCGGGAGGTGTGTGCCCTTACCTTCCAGGAGGGCCACTCGCAGCTCGGCCTGCTGTGGCTCGTACACCAGGGAGAAGTGCAGCTCGGGGACATGGGCACCGCTGGCTGCGCGCTCAGGCTTCAGGTGCTCTGTGACACACACGTCCTTCACCACACCTGCAACTGAAACAGCCCCTTTAGCAAGCAGCTCTTCCCCTGCCTGGGACATCAAATCCGCCTTCTCCTGACTTTACTTGTCTGAATGTCTCACTATTTCTGCACTTTGTATGCAGGACTGTAATTTATTTTCCTTCTTCCTCCATCATCATACATCCTTTGTGCTCTGTTTACTTGCACTTTCAGCTCTTTCTACTGCATTTGGACATTTGGACTGCATTTCTTCTGCCCTCCATCATCTTGTGCTCTATGATGGTTCACACACTTGCTCTTTTACCTTATGACTAGGTCAGGGTGTCTAAATGACACTCATTACTTGTTATATTTTTTATGCTCTTTTAACTAGCATTATTAAATTAAATCTCATGTTCTCTGTAATGAGAATTCGAGTCTGCTTTTGAACTGCTGTGCAACTCTGCCTTAGGTCAGACCACTCTAAACATTTTGGTGTTTTTTTTAAATTTTAACAATGAAGTCTTTGTCATGCAAAAGACTTCTATTTCCATAGCACCTGACCATGAAGAAAATGAACTTTGGAATCCATGAGGCATTTTCTCCAAGCATGATTTTGGAGTATGTATTTCATGCTGAAATAAAACAAGTTGCAAGACTAAAAGAGAAGCCAGAGATTTTTGTCATCCAAAGCTGTTATCTGCGAGGTCAGCTCTGATTCACACAGAAAACAATAGTGGGACCAACACACTTCCTCCTAAAAATCTTAGTCACAGTTCAGACCAGTTCATTGTGGCATCAAAAGGAGAACGCAACAATTCTTGCTTAATTTTAGCAACACTTGAGCTATAAAATGAGGCATAGCAGGAAGGAAACTTGCTTGTGCCATTAGCAGTGCAGAGAGGCTCTTACACCAACACTTTATATAAAGCTTTAGCCTAAATGCAGCTACCATCTTTCATCCTTTCCACCCTATAATCTTTTCCCTGACACCTAAGGATGTGCCTCAGACAATCTCTTCCTCCAATGCATCTGCTTCCCAGGGTACTTTCTTTTCCATACTCACAAGTCTCAGGGTGGAGGGGTGAATGTAGCAATTTTCCTTCCAGAAGGGCAAGAATATAATCTCAAAAAATTAAAAAGAACTAAAAAGAGTACTCAGTAAAAATAATGGCAGATGGCATTGTCTCTCTGGCAAATCTTCAGGAAGGTTTTATTAAAGTTTTAACCATAAGAGTAAATTATCCTGTTAAAAGATGGCTGTGAAGTTAAAAATCAGTATGGAAGAAACCCAGATATGCTGCCAGATGCATATAATTAAGATTGCATTTTCTCTCAGGCTACAGAAATCTTATGTTTCAGGATTTGGAGTTACCCTTTGGGCTGGCTGGGAAACAGGAATTCTGTTTGGCAAAAACCTTTGAGGTGTCAGCCTTCAGTTTCACTGCGCATTACAATAAGCCAAGAACATCTCACCAAAGCAGTGGAAATAAAGGAGCAGAGAAAATGAAACGCTTTGACCCTCACTGTCCCTGACAAGGACAGTTGCTGGACAGCTAGCATTTGACCTGGAGGAGATACTCTGCCTAATTTTAGCCAGATATTTCACACATACACTAGCTACTCCTCTCAGCGCAACTACTAAATGTGCTTTTCTACAAAATGTCTGCTACCAGGGAGACAGATTCTTCAAAACAAAGGATGTTTAGGTTAAAAAATATTGCAAGAAGATACAACTACAGCTTTGTTATCAGAATGTCCTGATGAGCTCCATGACTACCTTCTACTAAATGAATGTATTGAAGATGAAACTCAAAGTGATCATGATAAGAAAGTGTCTTCACTTTCACATTTATTTCTCTAGCAACAGTCACATTATGTTCAGAAGCATTACAGATCTACACCCACTAAAGCAATTGTTAGTTTGAAGACCAAAGGCTCCTACCGTTTTGAGGGAGAACAAACAGGTCTTCGTTGACTTGTATCTTCATCCTATTCTCATCCAAAGCAGTATGTTTTCCAGTAGCTGGTTCTTCTGTTGTCTTCAGAGAGTACTGTGTGTAGTTAACAATTTCAGGTGAAGTTACTTCTGGTTTGGGGCCATAAATGTTGGGAAACTTCAGAAGTGCTCGAGGCTGGACTGGCTCTGTGGTTTTCTTAACATTGAACTGAAAATCAAAACCTTGTTTATTACTTTGCACTAATTACACTAATTCCTCCAATTCTCTTCAATGTTAAATGAGCTGAGACAGGACAATAGCAGTGCCTCTGATCAGTCCTACCATATTTTTTCTTACCTCGTAGAAACCACTGCCTGTATATCTGGAGACTTTCTTGCCAAAGCTGATACCTTCTACTTAGTAGAAAAAGACATGTTCTTATAATTTGATTTTTCTTCTGTTCTGGTACCAGTTAATCTTTTCATAAGTTAATCCTTTCATCTTAGCAAAGAAATTAACCATGAAGTTAATTTTGCTATGATTGAGGTATGGCAATTTTTACCTTGACGTTTGAAGTCAAATCCAAGACCAACAATCTACACCCATCTCACAGATTCCAGAATATTTTATGTGAGAATGTAGTAAGCATTAGGAATGCAAAGACATAGATCATATAGCCATCCGGAGCAAGTATGACCGTGGTGCAATAAGACTAAGGAGAACTGATTGAACTCATAAGCACTGGACTGGCAAACCAAGAGTAGTTCATTCAGTGGTCATCTCAGCCTTTTGGTTCTGTGGACCAGAGCTCCATCTGACCCTCAGGCACACATTTCCCTTTTATTATACCAGGACTGAAATTTGGATTTATGTCTGATTTTGTTCTTAACACCTCAATTCCCTGCTGAATCATGAACATGGGATGAGCAGAAGAACCTGCAAGATCATGCAGTGCTCAAGTAGTCCAAGCAAAGGGTGGCAAAAAAGGCATTACTGTTCTCCCAACACAAGACAAATATTTTAGTGGAATATAAGTCCTCTTCTGCTTATGTCCCAAGACAGGATCTCACCTGCTTACAACTGAAATCATTTCGGATTAATTTATGTTTGGATTCATCAATGGGGAAGAACAAAAGCTGACTAGTGAATGACCCCAACCCTTGCAACAGATTTTATTAATGTTTCCAAAACATGAAAGACAAAAAGCACAAGTAAAATAGCTGTTTTGGTTGGTTATTGTGCAGTGGGATTATTTCCAACCTATTGCCTGCAAACCTATTTTTTGTCAAGTTTGATGGTGAGACAGAAAAGGTTCATAACTGTAATTAAAGTTTTTCATTAGTCTTATTGTTTCCTATTAATAGTGAACGTAGATGATGCCCTGGAGCTCTTGTCTGTGTTGGGATTTCCTGGTCCCAGCTTGCATGTCTAGAGGAAGCATAACTATTTCTCAGGAAACAGCTGAAGAAAGAGAGCAGTCTGGGATGTTAGCTTAGTCATATTCTGCTTATGGAGATCCTGGTTACATACACTTGGCAGTGGTAGGGAACTAATTAGGTCAGAGACTCCATCTTCTCAAGGCAGTCAGTGCAGCAGCATTTATTAACTATACTTTGCAACATAGCATTTTGTCTTGTCTAATTTTAAGGGCTTTGAAAGGGAAGTGGGCTGAGAAAGAAAGATGTCATTGTGTGCCATCCTCACCTAGCATTCAACTGAGTTTAGATATTATGTAAATTACATGGTGTGGGGCTGTAAGTGAGATCCCTCTTGTAGAGATGTGAGCCTCATCAGTCCCGAAATAGCTAGGTAATGTGTAGCTATTCATCCAAACTTTAAATGCAGTTTCCCATTCTTCTAAAATTAAAGCAAAACAACCAAGAAGAATACATGAGGAATCACTGGGCAGCAGCTAGAAAAGGCAGGTTGCTTTTGTTGTGCAGAGGCATTACATCCAGCACACACACAGTGCCTGACGTGATGGACAGCCTCTGCTGTCCTCTTTCCTGGAGCTGCTGTATCAGGCTGCTGTCCTACCACTCACTGGCCATCACACTGGAGCCTCCTGCCAGCCTTGCTCTGTGCTGCCAGCACATGAAGCACTTCAAGATCCTTTGGGATAAAAAACAGCGCACAAATTTGAGGTATTGTTAGTACAACCTTTTCTTCCTCTTGCTAAAAGCCAGGTATTTAGTCAGGAAATCCATCAGCACGCAGCATCTAAGAACTCCATTGGATCTAAATATTCCTCTTGTCTGTCTGCTCTGCAGAATTAGAGACGAGAGACATATGCAAGCACAGTGGGACTAGCCCACCCCCTCTTCCAACTGCATCTGCCTCTGTCTATTAGTTTGCTGCCAGCTCTTTTCCCAAGTGCTGTCTGCTAATCCAGTTATACAGCAGTGCCCTATGGAAGTTCCCTTTGCAACTCAGCAGTTGTGCTTAACTAAAGAGGTGAGCAGAAGAATTCAGATAGTTCTGCAAAAATGCATGAAAGCAAATAAACCAAAAGGAGCAAGGAAGCTGCAACTGACCCTGCTGTGTCCCTGCCCAGTATCACTCAAAGCACCAGATTGTTGCTATTGCTGGATGTGTTTAGGAGTCTTCATTTTGCAGGTTTTGCTGAGACTTTGCAAAGTTGCAGCAGTTTCTCATAGCTCTGTAGATGTATGTTTGTGTTTGAACTCTTCCTCCTCACGTATGNATGGTAAAACTTGATGAATGTAGAAATATTGTGAGGAGCATAACTGAATAGCTGCTGGGTACTGGAGGCTTAACTGAGCAATACGGAGACTTAGTGCTTATTATTTCAGTCCTGCAAACAGGATAGCACCCCTCTGGACAAGATCCAGGATGGATTAACACTTTCCCAAGATGTTTCCCAAAAGACTGTATAAAAGAAAAAAAAAGCGCAGTCCAAGGATGGAGTTAAAATGAATATTTGAGATGTTTCTGAGTTTGGAGATTGCTACATCAACCTCTCAGAAAGAGCCTGATGGTAAAGTTGTCTGTGGGTTGTGTTGCTGCAGACAACAGCTTGAAAAATTGCTATACAAAGTGATGTGGCTGTCAAAGTTACACATTTTTCATTCATGTTAGCAGTAAACTTGGAAAATCTCCACATCATTGTACATTCTTATATACAGGTGTTAGCAAATCCCCTGTATGGGGTAGAAAATACAAGAGAGGAGCCTGAAAGGGACATGACTAAGTAATCTAACAGCAGGTGAAATTCATCCTAGGAAAATGCAAACAGGTACTAGGAGTTATTCACAATGCTCATAGAGGGAGGCTCAGAATTAGCAGCAATCTCTTGAGAAGTCCTAAATTCAGAGCAGAAGTTAATCCATGGTCAGTGGAGCCATCCTCCCACACCTCTCCTCCCCCCTCCAGCAGCCACAAGGTCTGCTAATGCCATTCTCTGTATCTGCACCAGTTCTTACACTCCTGTTTGTAGATTTGATCATCTTTCCTCAGCAGAAACTGCTACAGGAATATGAGGATGACAAGGTTCTTTTCTACTAACAGCCTAAGAGTGGAAGCCAGAGAAAGACTGAATATTTAATTACAAACATTACAGAGAAGTTCAATTAGGACTCCTGCTGCACTCTTTAGGAATACAAAAATAGTAGTCAGCTGAAATAATTAAAAGGCAGATAAAGACTGTTATACAATAGAGCCCAGGCCTTTGGAATTGGCTACAATGGCATAACACTTGGTTGAATGGCTAAGTGAAAGTGAAAAGGACACGGGCACATACAAATATTAGGAGGAAGCAGACAACAGGTAATACTTTCAGAGACTGACCGGTGCCCTAGCTTGTGCTAAAGACCATATTCCACCAAGGAAATCATCAAATATTTCCCTTTGAAGAAGATATTCCCATTAGTAAGTGTATTAGAAGCATTCTATAATTCCCCTAGCTCTCTCTTGCACTGAGCTCAGGAGTAAATCAGGCTGTTTGGATTCTAACAAGAATGAAAGAGCACACAGGGAGGCCTGACACTATCCATACTCCACATTGCTTTTACAGTGAAAAAGAAATTTACAGTGTGATGAGATTGTCTAGTCATCACAGTCTAGATTCTCACTTGCTTTCTATTATGATTTCAATACCTTGTTTTAACTTCACACATAATTAATTCCCTCAGTCAGAGGGGCAGAGGGAGGAGGAGGGAAGGTTTTCACGAGAAACCAGCTGTTGACAGGGAACTATCCTGCAGGAACTATGAGATATTGTGAATAGAATTAAATAGCTGCTATACGAGATCTCAGCAGGAGCCATCTCCTCTTCACAATGCTGCATGCCAGCTGGTACAGTCCAGTCTTCTCTTCTTAGGAAAACATTTATCTTTTGATCTATCTTAACAACTAAGCAGCATTTCCAGTCCTCATCCCCTGTTTCTGCCATTAGCAGCTTTCCCTTTGGCTCTGTGGCAGCTGTCTCCTGCTCCGGTAATTCTGTTACCCAGCTCATCTCTGTTTTTCCCTCTCTCCTCCTCCCACTGGCATGTTGTTCTATCCTGAACACAGTAAGCAGATAAACAGGCAGCATAAATCACACGCTCAGTAGCCTAACAGGGAAGTTACATTCCCACCCTCTGCATTTAAAGAAAAATCACAGAGTGAATTAGATTGTGTCTTACTTGCTGGACTGGCTGAAGCACACTGGGCTTCGTATTTTCCGTCTCCTCCTCTTGGTCCTTTTCTGAGAGTCCTTTCCCAGGTTGCTTGCATTTGCAGAAGCAGGTGAGACCGCAGAGGGCAAGGATGCTAGTTGCAGTCCCTAAGGTAGCCCCCAGGGCTATAACTGGAGCAGACAAAACCATTGTCCTGCGCTGCACAGGAACAGAAAGCACAGAGACCCTGTGACTCTTTCTACTCCCTGGGAGGGCAGCTCTCCCACATCCACTCTGATTTCTAGCCTGGCTTCATTCTCCTTGGAAGTCTGAAAGCAGTTCTCTTGTGCAGCAAAGGAAAGGGACCAGTCTAGACACACAGATAAATCATCCCACCTTTGCTAGGCAACAAGGCTACCTTTCTATCCTGCTGATGGAGTTGCTGCTCCAGGTCAGGGAGAGGAAATAGTAATTGTGATGCCTGCAATCTCCATATAGCTGCAAACAGGCAGTTTTCATCGAAGCCTGTTCTCCAGCTCCACTGGGAAAAGTCTGATGTGTGATAGAGAGGAAAGACGTCAGCAGAAGGGGCTGGCCTTGCTAGCTAACTCACAGAAAGTGCATCCAAATGTTTGATCATCTTTCTACCAGTATTTCTCAGGGCTGGCTTGCTGATATGCTCAGGTGGTTGAATTTTTTTGTCTTAAGGCAAAGACAGTGACTGCCAAAAGCTGCTGGCCTGAGAAGCCCTGTTATGAGAGCACTGCACGATAGCTCTGTAGTCACAGTAAAGCCTCTGAAAAAGTCAGGCAAAACTTTCTTATCCTTCAGAGGCTGCAGAACAGACACAGGCAAGAATTGAGCACTGTCCCATGCCCCATCACCTGCCACTCAGAGCACAGGGTCTGAACCTTTTGGATCTGCTTTCTGCAGGATAAATGCAGAGCAGCACCTCTATTTAAAAAGAGAGCAGAAAATCCTACCAAACAAGACCCACTAGTGCATATGCTGCTTCCTCTGGAGAGAATGAGAAGGCAAACAACATATGCTAGATATTAGTCATAGTGCTTACCACACTGGTGTCAGGCAGTGGGCTGCTGAGCACAGGAGAAGAACCTGCATGAATAGACTTGAAGAGCTGGATGTCCATCCCAGTTTTCTCTTGAGGGGATGGAGTGATTATCTTTCTCTGACTCATTTATTTTTGCCTTATTTCTCAGAATGCCCAGCTGGGGGAAGAGGATAATAAATGCCATCATTTGATATGTTTCTCATTACATGTACAGCCCTTTTCTGGATACTTCACAAGGAGAATCTAGTGGCTAGAAGGTGATTATAATTCTGGTCACTGTGTCTCTCAGCCAGAGTGAAACTAGTAAGCAAAATGGAAAATACACCTCATAAGGCTCTGGGAAAAAATACCCAGTTCTACTGGGAGTTTCTTTGCCATTCTATTTGGGAATATAGTTCATGCCCATGGATCAGGAAAAAAATTAACTATGTACAGAGAAATGTTTAGAAATTCAGAGGTTTTGATCTTTCTGTAGCTCAGGTTTTGCCTAGATTTTTTTCTTGACTTCTTTTTTTTTCTTTGATATTTCACATCTTACTTACGACAGCTCACTCAGCCTTTGTTCCTTGATGACACGTTCACCTCCCTGGTACAAAACTTCCCTCACACATCTGAGTCTCACTTTAATCATTAGGTTCCTCTGTAGCACTGCAGCACATTCCCCTTCTCCTCACCCTATCAGGCTTATCAGACATGTCTCACCCCCCACTTCCAAGCCTCCTGACCCCCCATCAAGAGTCGAATCCCAATGGACTCCTTAAGCAGAGGCAGCTCCCTAATAAACTGCTGAGCCCATGGAAACTGGTCTTTCAGCTCAGCCCACAGAAGAAAAAACTTGAGCTTTGTCTTCTGTCCTTACAAGAACAAAAGTTGGGCACGCCAGGCTGGACCACTGGCACACCTCTCCCTGTGCTCAGCAGCGGGAAGAACATCACACAGAGGAGACTGAGAAATTTGATTAAATGATCTCTCTACTTCTTGTGGCTCAGGAGATTCCAAAGCCTTGAGCAGTGTCCTTGTGTTTACCTCTTCTGATGTGAATTTTCTCTACCACTGGCAGACTGTTCCAACCATTTGCTGACTTAGCTACTTCATTCAGCCCACAGTTGAACATTGTAATCATGGGGCCAGGAGGTCTCATCTGGAGTCTGGAGAATGAACCATATTGTCTTCTACCACCACTCAGGAGAAGCAGAAGTGAGAAGAGTGTGAAAGATGACAAAAAAGATGGACACAGTCTTTTAGATGCCTTTGATTTCCTTCACAGGATGGGTTCTTCCTAGAATTGCTAATGAAATCTAACACAGCTAGGTCAGAGACCCCTGAGATTTGAAAACCACATGAAAAGGAAGAAGGTTCTGTTAAGCGTAGAATACAGTGAGAGAGATTTGGAGTGGAAAAGGCATTCAGTCCATTCATGAGATGCAATCTTGATGTGTTTCCCACAGCTGTTCTGAGAATTGTACAAAGACTGCTTACAACATGCTGTCGAAGTAAGGTCACACCAAAGGTTCTCTGCAAGGTAATAATTTAACAGCATACTGCCTGCTTATATAGGAAGATTAAGTTTTCCTTGCCAGAAATTTGCCGTGAAATGTAATAGGTACAGAATCATTGTCAGATATAATGTTTTAATAATAACAGCCAGGCAGCAGCCTTTTGCTGCTATTGCTAGGAAAACAAAGAAGCTCTCCCCAGACATTGAATATTATCAGTATGTGAGCTTCTGCAAGTGACAGGCCAAAGATTTCAGATTTTTGTGTGTGTACTGATGCATGTACAGATACATAACTTAACTGTAGCTTTGGTATGTACTACCACTGCATCTATTTATCATGGTTGCTTATTTTTAGCACTTCCTGTTCTAAAAAAAATTGGACCATAAGTGTGTTTCAAAGTCATCTTTACACTTGCTTGTTTCAACACCCAATAATTAAATCACTTATTTTTCTTTAAAGCAATAGTAGGATAAAATGGGGTCAGGCTAATGACCTTTGTCACTGGCCAGTCACACTGATACTGCCCAGAATCACATAGCTTTTTTATCTGTCACATCTACCATTAGAAAGAGACTTGCCAAGGTAGAAAGATGAAAGCCTGTTTTTGCAATCCAGACTTTAGGGGCAGGTTCAGGCCTGACAACATATTTCACAGTCGTTCTATCCACATATTTGTGTAGATTCTGATAGAAGACATATAAGAATGGCAAAAGCAAAGCATGTACATGGTTTTCAGCCTCTGGTATTTCAGACAGGAATACTTGTGATGACAAAATAGAAGGTACCAGTTAAGCTCTGGTGCCTATAGATTCTTTGTTCCTGCTGTGAACTCTTCTGCTGATATTTTGGGCCTTTCTGTTCATTGGCTGTATAAAAGAGGCTTACTCTAAATGAAGACTTGATAGTACAGTTCACGTGGAGAATTACAAGAGCTTTTGCATTGCCTAGCTGTAGTTCCTGCTTTAACAGAAAAAAAAAAAAAAAGCCCTTTAATATAGCTGCCAACTACTTGAATAAGCAGGTGGGATTTTCAACCTTTATTTTGACAGTTGAAGACACAAATTAAAGTTCCAGAATACAGAAGGAAAAGCTGACATACATCTGAATGAAAGATGTTTGCACACTACTTTTCCTGACTCAGCCTACTCGACTCCATCAGGGACTGGTATCAGAGATGCTCTGTTTCTCACTGAGGCATTTCACCAGGCAGAAGTGTGAGTTAACAGATGGAAACAGGAAAGAAAATTGTTAGGGCTTTCATTTTTTCTTCTCAGGGAAATCCTTGTGACAGTCTGATTTTGCCTGAAGGTGTAAGCACATGTTTTCACTTGTATTGACTTGTTATGTGATTCTGTGCTACAGAAATGGGACAGTTTGAACAGAAGAGTGGTCTAAAATAGCTTTGCAGATCATAGCAAGGTGTTTATATCATCCACTTTGGGCACTGAAATAGTCAGTTAGTAACAGAAGACCTCATAAGGCTGCCATGTGTTTTGTTTAATAAGTAAATTAAACATTGTGAAAAAAGCAAAGGTAAAAGGCTTGTGCTTGCAATGACTGCATCTAACTCTTCATGCTTTTGTGTGCCACTGCCTCAGGTTGTAAAAGCTTTAGGAAAAAGATTCTGTCTTCCTCCAAGTGGTGCAGTGTTCCTCCACCAGATGGTGAAGTATTAACAAACCACTGAAATAATCCTTT
>VZTZ01048571.1:0-13343 GCA_013400955.1 Drymodes brunneopygia
TTTGCCCTAAACTAGGACATCTAATAGACAGCTCTTTGCTTCCTTATTTTTGCCACAGAGAATGGTTTTACCTGAGGTCACTTCAAGAGCCAGCTCTAGGCATTACAGCCAAAACAGAGGCTGTGACACTCATGAATTATTGCCATACTTAGGAATCAGGATGCACATTATAATATAGGCATAGTTAAAATAGAATTCCTATTTGCTTGCCTTGAACCCAACCAGGAGCATACTAAAACAGTGTAGCCAACAACACACACACACACACACACACACACATATATATATATGTTCAACACATACATCTGTGCAACAAAACAATGTGCAGCAAGTATTGCATTTAAGTATATAAACAATGTGTCCACCCAAGAGTAAACAAAAACTTGAGTAGTTACAGGCAGGTGGGAAGTGTGGGAAAACACATAATTAAGAACTGAAGAAATGGAATATGCAAGACAAAGAATAAAAGGACAAGATAAACACAAGGGACAGCAAACAGGCAGGATATCCTACTGAATACACAAGTACCAGGATGACTGGCAAAGCCAAAACAAACATAAGCAGTATTGGGAGCAGAGGGGATCCCTTCTTGGGATAGAGGCAAGCTGCAAAAAGTAGCAGGCCTCCAGAGGAACTTTGCCCATAAGAGGGCTCCCAAGCCTGATCACCTTGACCTCCTCAAGTATCGACCACCAGTACTGCATCCACTGGTGCATCATCTCCTTGGTATTAAATACTCACAGCTAATTCAGGATATAGTGGGGTGGTAGATTTGGGTGTGTAAAACCTATGTGGTGATAATTTGTAACTGCTAACCACTGACACATCTGTCATTAATGAATGTCAATCTACTAAATTTTATTTTAAAGTCGATTTATCAGTCTTCTAAATACTTCCATCACAGCAATTTCTAATTCCCTGACTCAGTTGCAATAATTTTACCAAAAAAATTTAATCATGGTTATCATGTTGAACAGTGTGGCCATTTTGTATTTCATATCAGAAGAGGGCATAAAATGGGTGTCTCTCTTCTTCCTTGTGACAGAGCTAGAGGCTGGTCACTGCCAGCATCTTTGTGAAGCAGAATGTGTAGATATGAACTCCTCATTGCTGACCAATAAAATACACTGCCTTGTGGAGTTACCTTGTTCATACGGCTTTGAAACACTCAAGGGAAATATGCCACTGCTGCAGAGATGAGTGATGAAGCAGTTGGCTTCTGTTTATGTGAAGTTTTGATTTTTTTTAATAACTTTTTTTTACTCTTTGAAGGTATGTAGGAATGTGTGTAGAATAACTACAGACTATAACATATCTAGAAGCCTCTGAAGTATTTGTTTAAATTTTAAATGCTGCATCTGCATCTGCACTGCAGTTTCAGATATTAAACCCTGATGTATGTTTTGAATCCCTCCAAATTACACAATTTCTTTTCCTTTCCTGCTGCTTCCTCTTTAATACTACCACTATCAGCAAGTTTTTTTATTGCTTACCAGGAGTAATACTGATTTCATCCACAAGATTTGGGCTAGTCACAAGTTACCTCATCATTAAGAAAAGCATTCCATATGTTCATTAACAGAAGAAGAGTAGCAAGGGTTCACGTAACCTTGGCTATCATTTTGCTTTCTCCTCTTTCTTCTTTTATACCATCCTTTAAAACTATTAGTCAAGATCCTCACCTAATATAAAGCGATTTCACCCCATTGAAATATTGAGTAACATAAAGCTCAGAAACCTTCCTCCTTCAGATCTCCATGGACAAGTCTAGATTTGTAGCTAAATAATTTTCAGTGTTTTACATGAAAACATATGAGATCTAAATGAAAACATTAAAATGCTTAGACAGCATGAGTTTGTCCTGCATCCCTGATTTGAAGAGTGTTGGTATATATGTCAAAGTTTTAGTCATGCTGTATTAGTACCAGCCCTGTTGTGTGAAGATATGTGGAAGTACTATCATTTTCATGTCAATCAATTTTTAATTATTGTTATTACTTTTTTTTTTTGTTGTTAGATTACCTTGATGCAAAATTCATGACTTGGAAACTGCAAGTCTCTGTGAGGTTGGAATTGATCCACAGGAACTACAGTAATTCTGCAACCAGGTACAAAACACTCTAAATGCTGTGAAATGTTTCTGTCTTTGAGCTGCTTTGGTCCTTCTGTGTAATTGGACCTTTGAGCTGTCCCAAATTCTTGCAATGGCCAGAAATAACTACAGCAAGAAAGTGTGAGATAGGGACAGCTGTCATGGCATTTTTTCGTTCGAATTTCTACAAAGAGTCTACTGCACCACTCCTCATGGGCACAGCCCATGGGTGTGTGCAAAAGTTATGGGCTGGGCTTGTGTCCACCACATCCAAAACTGCTAGATAAAGATTGGCATGAGAAATATTACAGAAACAAAATTAGCTTCTGGTCTAGAGGTAATCAGTTATGTCTAGTCTGGAAAATTTGACACATTTAGGAATACTCTTTGGCATGGAGACAGGGTCTCACAGCCTCAGTGACTGTTAGTGAACTGTCTACCAGTGAACTTGCACATGAATTATTAATTGCACATGGAGAGCAAACAATGCTTGGAAAAGGCTAAGGGAAATTCTGGCTACTTGGGAGAGGCCACACTGTGATCAAGAATTTTTCTAACAGTTCACCAGTGTAGGCATATGAACCCCCTGCTCCCTGCAGCCATCATCAACCACTCTTAATACAGCAGCTACCAACGCAGCCTTAATAATACAATACCTTCAGGGAGAGAAATTTTCAAATTATTTTCATATTGCAGCTTTCTGTGATGTTAAAACCAGTGATACTGCCATATGCAACAACAGAGTCCAAGTGCTTGAAAGAAATAATTTCCAATGACTCGATAATATTACCTGGCTACAGTATGTCCTTCTGTGTATAAGTTTTCACATTTACTTTTTTGCCAGAATTTCTACATGTTTAATTGAGTGACATCATGGACACTGTAGATTTTTTTTTCTAGTATCTCAGACTCATGAGGGGAAGAAATAGCATGATATGGATACTGGGATTTTTTGAAAGGACTTTTAAAATGTGGTTACTTTTCTAAATGGCGCTGTATACTTACACTAAAGAAAGTGAAACAAGGCGACAAACATTATGAAAGACAAAAAGTAACATTTGTGATTTTGCTGAAATCCTTCAACAAGGGAAGGCAGACCCCTATGTATACAAAATAATTATAGAACATTTATACTGCAAGGGCTTTTGTACTTTGTGCTTGATATATACAGTCAAGAAATAACTGAGATTAACAAGATACTGTGTTTGTTCAATGAATATCTCCAAATATTTCCCTGACTTCTAGATTGCAATTCAACTATTAGGATGATCAATTGCTTGTGTTTCTTTTCTTCCAAGCAGTATTGACTCTCAAGTAAAGAAGTGGAATTTTAGAGGGGGGGAAATTATCTCAGATTTGTTTTACATATCCCTTACCTTTTTTACTTCTGTGTTTCGGTACGCAAAATATTAAATTGATTAGGGATGGGCTAAATGGAAAGTAAAATAATCCACTTTGAATTCAAATGAATATGAATTTGATATGGATTTTTATTTATAGTTTGCATTACCCTGGCTTGGAATAGAAAATAGAAATATATTTAAAAAATGCTATCACTCTTGTGGTAGCATCATAGGGTCTGAATTATACTACGGGAGGTAGCTTATAAACATGTAATGGAGTGACAGACTTTCTCCTTAAGGGTTACAAACTACACATTAGACAAGATGCCAACTGTTTGCTACAAGAAATAGACAGGACAAGTGTATCTTATCTATTGGTTTGATGCTGTAATTCTTATTCAGCAAAACTTCCACTGAAATGAAAAATTCAGAGGAAGCACTGTCTGATGAAGGTGTGGGAGATCCAGTGATTTTTTAATTTGAATATCACTAGGAAGGAAAGGCAACTATCTTTATATTGCCAAGGAGTAAGATTCTGTTATAAGAAAATGTCTAGTTTTGACTCTTGACCAGCAGTATTTTTAGGTCTTTTGATACGATGTTTTAAGTGTATCTGGAATTCCTGGTTTACTCTGCAATGAGTTAGAGTTTTTCCTGTTATTGCCATTGCTCTTCTTCCAGAAAAATGGAATGTAACCTAATTTTTTACTTAGTTTATCAATTAGACATGTTTATAATATAATGTCCTTTATAATTACTAAGGCATGAGATCTTTCATAGATTCATAGAATTTTTCAGGTTGGAAAAGACCTTTAAGATTATTAAGTCCATTAACCCAGCATTGCTATATTCACCACTAAACGATGTCCTTGAGTGCCAAATCTACACATCTTTTAAATAACCTCCAGGAATGGTAACTCCATCACTTCCCCAGGCAGCCTGTTCCAGTGCCTGACCCTTTCAGTAAAGAATTTTTCCCTAATATCCAACCTAAACTTCCTCAATTCAACTTGAGGCCATTTCCTCTTGTCCTATCACTTATTAATTGTGAGAAGAGACCAGCATCCCCCTGGATGCAATGTCCTTTCAGGTACTTGTAGAGAGCAATAAAGTCTCAAGAATCCTTTCCTCCAGATGAAACAATCCCATAAGACTTGTACTCCAAACCCTCCACCAGCTCCACTGCCCTTCTCTGGACACACTCCAGTACCTCAATGTCTTTGTTGATGTGAGTGGACCAAATCTGAGCACAGGATTCAAGGTGTGGCCTCAGCAGTGCTGAGTACAGGGGGACAATCCCTTCTCTGCTCCTGCTGGCCACACTGTGATACAGGCCAGGATGCCACTGGCCTCCTTGGCCACCTGGGCACACACTGGCCCATGTTCAGCCACCATCAATCAGCACTCCCAGGTCTTTTTCCACCATCAGCTTTCCAGCCCCTCTGCCCCCAGCCTTTAGCACTGCCTGGGGTTGTTGTGACCCAAGGACAAGACCCGTCACTTCAACTCAGTGAACCTCACTCTGTGGCTTCCAGCCCATTCATCCAGCCTGCCCAGATCCCTCTTCAGAGCCTTCCTGCCCTCCAGCAGATCAACGCTCCAGCCAACTTGGTGTTATCTGTGAACTTACTGAGAGTGCTCCAAACTCTTTAAAGGTGAACTTTCCATCAAATATTTTTAAACTTACAGGGAAAGGGACAATTTTGATTACATTTAAAGTAAGTAATTGACATATTTCACACTATAAGTACGTTGCACTGTATTTGCTGTGAATTCTTGGATACTTGCAAATCTCTCTCTGGTAGAACTCCTGTGATCTTAATCAGAATTCACAATTCATTCCTCATATCCAACTTCTCCCTTTACTGAGCTCATTTTTGAATTAAAAAAAGTTAGAAAAAGAAACAAAATTTTCTGAGTTACAATCTTCTGTAGACAGTAATACATTATTGTATATTTTTAGATTATGCTTAATTGCCCTGATCAAAGAGATTTTAAAAGTATAAGAATATAATGTAGCCTTACCTTGCCAGTACAGAAATTAATAAATTACTATAAACCCAGGTACTCTTTACTATATTAAAGAAACTTCCAACTTCAGCTTGACATACAAATTATTAAAGAATTATTTTAATGGGGTTTCAGATTTTTCCAAATTGGACATTATTGCCCATTTTGTGATAAATTATTTTTTTCTCAAAGGCCTAACTCTTTTAACGAAATTACCAAAAAAGGTTCATTTTCATTATAAAATGTGATACTTCTAAATTCCATAATGGTGAAAAAGCTTGATGATATCACACATAAAAGTTTGAATCCCACACAACAAGATAAGAACACCATATTGCTTTTAAAATAATCTGATTTTAAGTCAGTGTCTTGATTTATAAACATATGTGTTTGTCAATACTAGGTCCTCAATCTGTCCTGGAGCAGCTCTGATAGTGTTTAGTTTTTAAAATCAAATTTTGAAATTTAAGAAACATTTTTCTTCCTTTCTGCTATGTGAAAGAATGACATCCACGAAACATTTTACTACATAAATAGTGAAGCTGCATGCAGTACTGAGAGAAAACATGCAACACTCTACATAAAACAATATTTTTTCTTTCTTATTTTTAGTTTTTTACTTACTGCATATATAACTATGGGGTTTTGTTTAAATAAGGATAATAGATAAATATGTTTGACATGGATGTATCATCCTTTTTTGTTTAAGTTGGCTGTACCTACCAAAGGTCTGTACAGGAACACAGCAAATTTTATGCAGTTGGCTGGAAAGCAGCTCTAGACACTGGAGATGGAAGAATCTGTTTTGCCCAGTGGCTAGTGCAGTTCTCTGGTAACAGGGAATATTGCAGAGAATGCTATTGGAAAAGCTTGTACCTGCTGAATTGGAGTTGAGAGAGTATCACAGTTACAAAAATTTAGCTTTTGACATTAAATTGTGCACTTGTGATTTAATGACAGAGAGGGCTGATTTATTTGAATTCTTCCATAATCCATTATGAAGGATCAAAATCTACCCCTTGTATTTAGTACAAGTTCACATTTTTCCTGTATCATTTTAGCCCACAAATGGATGATGAGATTTAGCCTGTTGGATTTACCTGCTGACTTCATGGATTAGCTGCCAGATGACTGTCACCTTCCCTCGCAAAGCTGTTGTGTGCCTGTTTTGGTTTTGAGTTTTGTCAATACTGACAGTCGTTCCATGACAATAGATTTTGATCAACAACTTTCATGTGCAATTTTTGTCCTAAAAGCTATGGCTTTGGGAACCTTATCTGAAAACTGTTAGGCTGGTTGCTGGCAGAACACACCTTTCTGCTTTCTGCTGCATTTAGTCAATTTTACTAAAGATTTTTAACTTCATTAAAGGAGGACCATCAGCCTCCCACATGAAACTTTTGCCACTGCAGTTGCATAGATAACTCCTAGACTAGTAAAGGCTGGAGTTAGAGGGAATAGCAATAAGTCCCACTCATATATTTGCTGTCTTGTGTAGTCCTATTTTAAAGTGTCTTCTGTCTCTTGGAAAAACCTACCACTGGCATTTACTGTAAGAGTCAATAATCTTTTTTTTTTCGGAAGTGAATCTTGAAATGTTGCTGTTTTGAAGATAACAAGATCTAAAAAATAGATTAATATCAGAGCTGAAAAGTTGCTAGCTCTCAGCTAGAAAGACTTTGTTAGGATTTCCTGTTTCATACATATTTTGTATCTTTTGCACAGTGTTAAAATACCCTTCATAATGAACTGCTTGTCTCACAGACTTTCATGCTTTTCTCTTTGACTTACACTGTGTCTTTCTTCACTGATTATTTACTGATTATTTGAAGGGACAGACTGTGTTTAACTGCAATTTTGAGAGGACTTAGTGAATAAGAAGACGCAGACCATGACAGGAGGATTAGGAAGTCAGGGGAAGGGAGGTGGTGAGACAAGTACACATCAGTTTTTGCAGTGGCCTTGTTTTCTTTTTTTGCCATCCCTATCATACCACTGATTCAGCTCTCAGAAAGTTTGATTTTCTGCTGAATAAGGTCCAGACACTTTGGATTGTATCGGTTAGATTTTTCATTTCCTTACTTGGACAAAGATATACAATGTTTAGGGATTAAGTTTTTCCGATTTCAGTTGCAACCTATATACTTCATTGCCTAAGTGCTACTTTAGCATCAATTGCAAGAATATAAATAAAAAGCACCACTCTCTATTTGTTCATCTAAGACCTTGAAAAGCAGTAAATCAAAATCCTTTCTTGGTCTACCTTCAGTTCTCATGACAGGACTAATACATTTGGAGTGCTGCAACTTATTTAGATGATGTTTGTCAAGATGGTGGCTTTAAAACACATAGCAGCTTTTTTACAGCAAATCTGATTACTATTTTATGTGTCTAACCCCATGGCAAAGAGGACCTAAAACATTTCCCCTTTCCAAACAAGTTTACTCCACAATTCAGGGACAGTCTCTGTGTTCCTGGAAACAACTTACCTGTGCAGAAAAAGAGAGATTTTGTCTCTGCGAGCCTTTCTCCAATGTAGTGAACTCCAGATTCTACCTGCTCTTGAGGGGTCAGTGAGAGAGAGAGAGAGCAGGACATACAAAATAACAATGTTTCCCATCCCAGGAAATTAGGCAGCACATACTATTTCCTTGCAGAGGAAAATAATCTAATCAACACTATAGATTGACAGCCGTGATTAACTTATTTTGCTTAAAAGTCTGATTTTGCCATTCAGTGTAGACTGGATAGAATGGAAATAGCTGTCCCAGGTGAGAACCCAAGGACTTTAGAAATGGGAAATGAGGCTTTTGGTACACATACAGATCTTTTTAGTGGAAGTCATGGTAAAAAAAATAGAATTTGGATTTTGTCAAACACGAAGCAGAGCTTCCTTAATGCGCCAGGGAGAAAGCTCAGGCTACATTGCTGCATCTAAGAGTTAAATGGTGATTACCCTTTGATCCTTGGAAGTATTCTCATTCTGGTTTTTTCAGCTAGTTCCCCCACTTTTTTTTCTTAAGGCATGACTTTGATTGCAAGTTAGATCTTTGAAAGTATGTCCATGAATTTCGTTTCTTAGACGTGTAATTAATCTTCATATAGCTTTGATAGCAATGCAAACACACCTGTAGGATGTTTTCCATTGAAAACACAAGGAGAGAACCTGTAATAAATCTGAGAGTGATAGCTTTATCATGACTGACAGAGCTGCTGGAGGCTTCTTCTTTATGAGTATAATTTGGGAGTATATAAAGGAGAGATTGATTTCCCCAGACCACTCTCTTTTCCTTAGTATTTATTCTTAGTCTGTATAACCCACTCTGATTTTTATTTTAAAAAAAGACCTAACACATGCAACTTGATTAAAACAATGCATATTGCATTTCTGTGAGTCAGCACAGGCCAATGTGAACACAATTTAATTTTGTACTTCGCAAGCCCCATGACCGAGTGCTGTGCATGATTTATCAGGGAGTTGCAGCTCTCTTCCTTGTTAAGGCTTGTTCTTCTGGATCCTTTGGAAACAACAGTTTAACCTTTTGAACAGAGCCAGTACCTTCTAGCAGGCGAAGATGAAGTGCTTTGAGAAAGAGGCTATGGGAGTAATGAGATGTGACTGTGAGATGAGTCTTGCTTGACAACGTACAACAAACCTCACATCTCATGCTAAGAAGTGGCTGTCACTTTGATCTGCACGAAGCTTAGTGCTCCGTGGATTTGAGCCACTATGTGTGCGTTGAGTCAAACCTTTCTTTTACAGGGAAAAAGTTCTCCTGATGTCCACAGGGCCACCCAGGAAGTGCAAAGGCAAGAAGCCAACTCCTTGACTAAGCCTCACAAGAGTCATTTGGTACATAACAGTAACACTTTTACTGACAGGGAAATCAAAAATTAACATTTTAAGTAACTTGATTAATGTGTCCTTGCCTTAAGTTTTGTCTCTTGAACCATGCTGCTGCTAGGACACTTTTTCTTTTTTACAAGTCATACCTCCTCAAAAATCTACAATTAGCAGTTTTCTTAAATACCCCTCTGTTATGAACTGTGATGATTCTTTCTTACTTATATATTCTGTAAGATAACTAGGCAGTAATTCTGTGTGGTACAGAGAAAGTGTGTTGATGGGAATTCACCAAATACAGAAAATATAAAATTTATGGTAATGAGAGGCTCTATAGAACAAAGAACACATTTCTACTTGCTTGTGCAGCTTTATTCTTGCCCAAATCCACAATAGGACCTTTTCTCTGCTGCTTATTTTATTTATAATCAAAACAAAATGAGAAGAGCACAGCTTGACCACAGCCAAGATATGTCTTCATTTGAGGTCATCACATTTCAGTGCTGTGTCAAAAAATGTGTTAGAAAGAGATTCAGTCTAGCTGAAGTAAAGACACTGCACTGCCAATAATTGTCTTCTGAAATAGTTAGTCACCTTGAAAGCATTAATTAAAGGAGGTGGGTGTTTTTTTAAAGTGTGATGTAATTCGGTGCCAGCTGGCTGACCAAGAGCCTGGGGTAGGTTATATTTGTCTCTCTCAGAATAGGAAGAACAGATCTTTTATTTTTCTTTGTTAAAACCCTGTATGTTTGGCTGTACCAGACCAGGCAGATTGCTTGAAGTGACTGGCTGCCAATGTAATTTGTGTTGGTAAATAAATATAAAATGTTGGGATCTTTCAAAGATGGGATCAGGAGGCAATGACTGATGCCAAGCAGAGTGCACTCATTTCCTGAGAAACAAAACTGCTCTATCAGCTCACCTTAAGCTTGATTTGCACAAACTCCATTTGTTCTGTCTCTTCATAAGAAAAGCTGTTAAACTGAAAAATCTCCTATGTCTATCCTATAATGTCAGGCTCACCTCTCTCTTTCTCATCCAGCCTGAAAAAAGGCCTATCCTTTGCCCTGTCCCATAAGGCTTGCTTTTTGTCTTCCTGTCAACCAGTTCACTGATGCTGGTTAGTGCATGTGCTAGTTTTGGCTGGGATAGAGTTAATTTTCTTCACAGTAGCTACTGGGGGGTATATTTTGGATTTCTGCAGGAAACAGCACTGATAATCACAGGGATGCTTTCATTACTGCTGACCAGAGCTAACAGAGTGTTAAGACCTTTTCTGCTCCTCATACCACCCCACCTGTGAGTGGGCTGGGAGTGCAGAAGGTGTTGGGAAGGGACACAGCCAGGGCAGCTGAACAAAACTGACTCAAGGGATACATCATACCTTATGACATCATGTTCAGTGTATGAAGCTAGGGGAAGAAGAAGGAAGTGGGAATGTTTGAATCGATGCCATTTGCCTTCCCAAGTCACTGTGACATGTGATGGAACACGGCTTTCCTGGGGATGACTGAACGTTTGCCTGCCCATGGGAAGTGGTGAATGAATTTCTTGGCTTGCTTTGCTTGTGCCTGTGGCTTTTGCTTTACCTATTGCGTGTCTTTGTCTCAGCTCACAAGCTTTCTCAGTTTTACCCTCCTGGTTCTCTCCCTCATTGCACTGCAGGGAGTGACTGAGTGGTTGTGTGGTGCTGAGCTGACAGCTGGTGTTAAACCAAGACAACACAGTGGAAGGAGGTGGAGCAAGGACATAGATTATATAGGCATGCTGAAGTAAAATAGTGAGACACAGATAATAGATGTGGACTTGGGAAGAAACAGCTGAGACTCTGGTGCAGAAATTTCAAATTTTTACAATTCTTCCAGAGGAGGGATAATTATGGCACAACAGAAGGCAATATCTTCCAGGCCTGAGGAAGGCAGCACTGCTTCAGAAGTGGATATCACCTGATAAAAAGAGGTGTAGATAAACCTGTTTCCTCATCCCTGCAAAAAGCTAGGAAAAGGTGTAGTAAAATCCTGCCCATTGCTGGCATTAATAAGTTAGTTGCACTGTACTTCACTAGGAAACTCAGACTGGCTTTTCCTACATCATGGGGTTGATTGAAGGTAAAATGAGAGTCACTGTTAAGATAGACATGCACTAAATACATTTAGCTGAAAAAGAAAAAAACACTTAATTTGTGGAACCATTCAGAAAAGGGAAAATCCTTTGTAGAAAGGAATAAACTCAACTAAAAGCAAACCACTACGCAGTTCAATAAAAGGTTGCCCTCTTCAGTCAAACAGATACAATTTGCCACAGTGTATAAAGAGGATCTTTTTCAATTTAGCTATTTCCATTAATGTATGAACCACTGATCAATATTAGACATCGCTTAGCTTCTCAGGTCATGAGAAACAGCTCACTGGCAAGCGTTGTATTTCTAGGAGACAAAGTCGGTGGGGCAAATATATGACTGTGCAAACAAATGGAATACTTTCCATGGAAGTTCAGGACCAAATTAATAAGTCTCCTTTATTGTGTCACAGGCATAAAGATTCAGGACTATTCCAAAGGCTATGAATTTCTGGGCAGCCGTATCAGCATGGTTCTCAAAGACATTCAGAGACCTCTGGAGAAGGAAACAAACCTTGGGTCGAGTTTCACCTGCCCTTGTAGCCTTGCAAGGTCTAGCAAATTTCACATGTGAGGAGGATCTGGTAAGCAGACTACAGAAACACAGTCAGGAAACTACATGACAAAATCATAATTTGTAATTTCTGATCGCTTTTTTTTAGAGCAGCTTTCTGAGGCCTCAACTATCAACACATCTCCATCATATCCCGTGCTGAACATATTTGTAATTGGACACTGTTCTTGTTCTGCAGTCTGTAGCAATAAAGGCAAGTAATATATTAGCTGTTATACAGATGGAGGACTGGGAGATTAAATATCTTGTCCAGGGTCAAAAAGGAAATGTGTGACAGGTCTGGGACTTGTGAACCTGGAAATGTCGAGTTGAAGGCCTCAGCTGTGGGCTGTATATTTACTCCTGAGTGTTAGCTGACTCCACATTTAACAAAACACTCCAAAGGACACCAATATGTTATTGCTTCTATTGGAAAAATGACTGGACAAACATGCTTCTTCTGACAAGTGGCCAAATCTTGCCTGGGCAAACTATTCAGTTTTGATAAATTGTACAAAGTAATTTGAAAAATAGATTGTTTAGTCTTCTGAGTATGCTTACATAGATGCTTCATAGAACAAACTATGTCTCCTTCTTGTAAATATTAATAAATAATGTTTTTTACATTTCACTTAGGAGCAATCAAACAGGCAGGAAATAACCATGACTGCAAAGCCTGAGCTACTAACTCAGTTCAATGCCGTCAGAAGAGTTTTAGTCAACAGTGAGTTCAGGCAGTAAAAACGGATGGACTGAGTATAGCAGGGATTTTGCCTTATTTGAACTACAGAGTTTCTCTTCTTGCTTAGTAAAAGAAGAAATGCTTTGGGAATCAATGACCCAGGTTGTGGCTCCATTAGTAGTTTGGCCCAATTTTAATTAGTTGATGATGTGTGCACTATCGTTTGCTAATAAAGGGTGTAATGATTTTAGATGGATGTTGCTATGAAGCCCCCAAATTTTACGTGTGCACTGTCCAACATTAAGCCTTCTGGTCTCTTCTGGGTCATCTCCACATCTAGTGGGAATCCTGAAAGGGTGTTCAGGTTTGAATGCAGCAGAGATGCTGAGCGAGGAGCTTTTCTGACTGGTGCTGTGCTTCAATGGCTTTTGACAGCAGGATACCCAAACTCTCCCTGTAATTAACTGTGTACTGTGGGTCCATTAGAAAGGCGTGTGATGACCCTAGGCCACAGGTTTCTGGCTTTAGCATGGCCTTGGAAATATCAGGTTAGCCATGAAATAATTTCAGTTTACACCATGTGACTAAAATTGAGGCAAACCTTTTAATACTCTGAGTAGCGGGGTAGGAGGTCAGAGAAGATAGCATAGATGATGCTTTTTCAGAGTGTGATTAATTCTTTTCCATGTAGCAAAAAAAAA